>VZRV01004140.1:267400-353967 GCA_013398115.1 Falcunculus frontatus | reverse complement strand
CACCGCCCGCCGCCCGGAGCGCGGTGCTTGGCCCGGCCCGGCCCGGGAGCGCTGCTGCCGCGCCCGCGTTGCGCTCTGCGGGGCGGGGGAGCGCGGCTGCCGGCGGTGGGGCATGCGGGCGGCGCAGCTTTGAGCCCCCGGCCATGGCGGAGAAAGTTTCGGCGGCTTCAGAGCGGGCGCGGGGCGCCGGCCACGTCGGCTCCTCTTGCTCCGGCTCCTCCTCCGGCTCGGAAACTCTCTCCGAGGAGGGGGAGCCCGGCGGCGGCGGGGCGGCGACGGCCCCCGGCGGGGCGACGGCTGTGGCGGAGCGGGCGATCCCCGGCGGGCGGGCAGAGGACGACGCTTCGCTGGAGGAACGGGATGAGGAGGTGCGCGGGGCCGGGGCGGCGGCCGTTGCTTCTCCTCCCCTGTGCTCCCGGGGCCGCGCCGGGAGCCGCGCGCAGCGCGACCGTCCCGGGGCGTGAGGTGGAGGTGACCTCGCGGCGGAGAGCGGCTTCGTACCCACCTGGGGACAGCCCCTTCGCGTCAGTCTCCCTGTCTGAACCCGAGGCGTTGTTGTTTCTGCTCTGCAGGTTCTAGCCCTCTGGCTGCCGATAATTGAGAGTTGGGGGTTTTTGTATGGAGAGGGGTTTTTCTGTTTTGTTTTAGGAAAGCTTGTTTGTTTTGTTTTATTTTATTTTTTAATTTTTTTTCCCCCCGAGCGTGTCAGCTTTGGATAGGGTTGCTCCAAAGCAAACTCTTTAATGTCAGAAGGAAGTGATGGGCAAGCCCCTACACTACAGTAATCCTCTTGTGAGAGCTCATGACAGGCTGTGGATCATGGAGGAGCTCTGTGGGTGATAGATCCGTAGCGTGATACGCGGATACGCGTGTTGTTCCTTTTCCTCTCCTCCTGATCTAGCTACAATACCTTCTTAACGGCACTCTTAAGACTAGACAACTCCCCGCAGTGCTAAAGTAAAACGACCCTTTTCGGTCTTGAGACGGATTTTTAAAAAAATAGGTTATTTATTTGTTGTTGCATGCTTCATACTCCTTAAATCTACATCAAGCCATGACCCCAACCAAGTGAGTTGTTCTGTCTGATGGCTGCTTTACTTTGCTTCGGTGCATCATCTCTTGTGTGCCTTCCTTATGTCTTTCGCTATGGTCAACTTTTTAATTTGCTCTTAGGTAGTGTTTCTTTATTTTATGCCTTTATGTGGCTGGATGTGCAAAGGTTTTTTTGAGAAACCTTGCATTTCTAGAGGAATATCTGTTAAGCTGGCTGAAGTTACTTTCAACTAGTTAAGCTGTGGTTGTCAGGAATGTTTCCCTCTGCAGTAATGGCTGTTTATGTAGCTCCTGCTTTTCCCTCTTTTCCCGATGCCTCCTGTTAAATTGATACAACTGTAGGACAACATGATGAATTGGAACTAAATATACCCTTCTGTATCCTCCCCCTTTTTTCTTCTTAAATACTTAAACTCAGACCAGGTTCTTTGCTTCTTTCAACTGCATGAATCCCCAAAGAGTGGAATGTATTTGCAGCGAAATGCATTTATAATAGAAGTAGAATGAATGTGGATATATCCACTTTTTTTTTTTATTATATATAGATGTGAACTTGCTTTTTTCACTGAAGTGAGTAGGAGCGCCGTAGCTGCTGTTAGCATGGAGCGCACTGCTAGGTGATTAATATATCCTGCTTCTCGGCAGGAATGGTACGTGTGGGCTTGGGACTTACCACAATTATGTGGTGTCTAGATGGTTTAGTGCTCAGTTGGTAAGCCTGCATAATACCGTGTAGGAATATACAAAGTCTGTCTGTTCAATTAGCTGAACTCAGAGCTACTGGCAGACCAGTGAACTTCTGGTAAAGGCTCATTATTTCTGTGTATACTTTGGAGATAAATTACAGACATCGTTTGACCGTACAGAGAAGGTAAGCCCAAAAATAACTCAACGTCGCATTCATGGAATTTTGAAATTCTGTATGGGCAGTCTGATACCTCACCTTCAGTTAGCAGTGCTAGAAGATAGCACCATAAACTCATGTTAGTATTGTGGGACAGTATACTTAGAATATGCAGCCTTATTCTGTCCCCTTTATTCCCCTCTGCTAGATTCTTTTATTACCTGAAACCAGACTTTTTTTTGCCTGTTTTTTGTGCTTTGATTTTTCCCATCCTTCCATTTTGGTGTAGTCAGTGCTTGCAGCTGAATTTCTGCCTGCCTGCAGGACCACCTGGCAAATCCACCTGTATAATAACTTTTTTTTTTGCTCAAGGACACCACAGTGCATTAGAGTGCCGAGGTAAATGAATGTTAGTTTAAAACTGAGAAAGCATATATTCACATGGAAATCTTTAAGGACAGTGGAAAAAAGCAAGGCTGAGGTCCAGGATGTACATACAGATGATTTCAGGCTTTCTTTATGTGCCACCTGGTGAAAGTATCCCGTTGAGAGAAGTGCTTGAAGGTACTGTTTTCACAGTGACGTCCTATTTAATTACTGTCAAATAATGAAAATGTTGATGTTCTGTGCGATGTCCTGTTACTGAGTTCTTTTAGTTATATGGATCCCAAGTGCTTGATCCTGTGCTTGCAGGTTTCATTTCTCCTCTTGTCCTGTCCTTGTTCCTGTTGCCAACATAGCAGAATTGAATCTGTTGTCACAGCTGTTCGGTATCCTTCAGGCAGCAGTGAAACAGATTGTCCTGCTGCCTCTATTTCTACTTTAGCTGTCAGTAAATTCTTCAAAGCCATGACATATAAAATGTTTCCAAACTAAATGTTAGAAAACATGTAGATTTTCCCATACACATTACTATTTCATGTGGTATTTCAGTAGAACTATTTCTTCTTCTGTGACATTGTGTAAGACCTACTTGACACTTTGAACCTTGTCTCCTCCTGTGCTTCTTTAGATTAAACAGCCTCAGTGGCTTTCATCTTCCCTTCTAGAATGTATTTCCAGACATCTGATCATTCTCATTGCTGTCCTGTGTACTCTTTCCATCTGGTCACATCTGTCTTGAAGCATGATATCAAAAAACAGGATGTCATACTCAGATTTATACTTTACCAAATCTGGTAGAACAGAGAGGTTATTTCGGAGGTTTCTCAAGCAGTGTTGTTTTTTACATAGCCCAGACTGCTAATTTGCAGTTTGTGGTCCATTATGAGTTCTATGTCTTTTTCTGGAGAATGATAGGAACATTTCTACTCTACCAAAAAGAGTGGTTCGTCTCCCAACTTAGTGAAGAAAGCTTAATGCCGTTATCTAGAGTAGGTCAGCTTCTTTTACGTCCAGAAATTAGACTGTTGAACTAAAAGCATGATAACTCCTCTTCTGAGAATGATGTCTAAAAGAGTTAATTCCTGGAGGAAAACGGGGAAGGAAGGGGTGGGAAGAGAAGGTACATAATTTTTTTTTTTTCTTCCCTGTTGTCATTACTTCATCCTACAGTTACATAAACTTCACCTTAAAAAAAAAAATCAAACCACAAAATACCTGAAGAAAAGCAATCTCTCATGTGAGCAAGAACAAATAATAGTTTACAAGAGTACAGTCATCAGTTTCCGAAGTGTTTTTGATGTCTTACTTAGAGATCTTAGACACGTGAGAATTAAATAAGGGTTTGACGCTAACTTCATCTGAGAAGTGCTTTGGTTTGGAACATCTGTGCATCGAAGTGCTGTGGATAGCAAGTACATAAACACAAATGAATTCAAGCAGATTATTTGCCTATGCTCTTCTGAGGTGAGTGGCTAACTGCTGACAGCAGGTAGGATGGGATTGCATGGTGAAGGACACTCAGGGAGAATATTACATAGATGATGGATCGCTGCATTTCTAATGCTGTGTGGTTGTTTAATTTTTTCATTTATTCCATACTCTCTTCAGAACTCTCTTTGCTGGAAAGAGTGTTTTCCAAACTGTCAAGAGAGGAGTTGAGGCTGGGCAACAGTATATTTTCTGTTGTGATCTGTCTGCTTCTGCTGTGTGTGAGTAATCAGTAGTGGACTGGCATTATGGGAACAGGGATAAATGCAAAAACCCCCAGGTTTTCCCCGTTTTCCTTTCTGCTGTGTTATTGTCTTCCCTACACTGGTTTTCCTTTTGGTAAAAATGTGACTATGAACGGGAAACATGTTTTATGAAATTTATTGAGGCAAATGGTGCCAAGTGTCATTGGCTGCAGTTGTTTCTATCATCCAAAATGTTTTACAGTTTTTCAGTTCAGCATGGAATATGCTTTTTTTGACGGTGGCTTTCAAATCTTAGTCAGTGTTTTACAGGGGATGTGGAAGCTCACGTGGCTCAACCTTGTTTCTTAAGAGGAGGATGAAGGCAGGCTATGGATTCCTTTCCTACACCAGTATTCTCAAGGATCTGAAGGTTAAATTGTGTGTCTTGGAGTTGTCTGTCTTTTCCATCACCTTTCTACAAACCTTGTCACAGTAACTACACATTTCTTACCAAAGCAGAGTAACAAGCCAGGAAGGATCAGAATTCTTTCAGAGAATCATACTTTGCCATATAACACAGCTGCCTCGGTCTGAAATGGATCCAGAAGCTTTTGAATCTATTGGTATATTCTGAATTATCATAGTGAGTTCTCTTCGTTATTCTAGATGCTTAAAAATACTCCCGTAAGCAAAACCACCCACAAAAAATAGCAGGGGGAAAGTATGGTATTTTGTTCTCAAATAGTTCCAGTTCTTGCTCTGTAAATTCAATGTTTGGCACTGAAGTGACTATTTGAGTTTGTAAGAATTGAGATGATGAGCAACATGACAAGTCAAGATTTCTCATGAAGAGTGTCCACTGAACTTTGAAGTTTATTGTTGTGCATTTTCTCCTACTGTCTAGTTAGTGTGTACTGTGTATTTAAAAAGATACCTCACTGCACAGAGTGAGTACAAAACCTTTTCTTGTTGTGGCTAACTCTTCTCCTCAATCTGCCTTCTTGCTGTTCATGTTGCAATCTGTTGCAGCTTCACAAGGACTGTATGGTGAGAATTAATTACTAGGAAGCTAAGATTTTGTCATTAAAGTATTCATAGCGAGGTGAGGAGTGTGGTGAAGAATGTATTGCTCTAGAAACTGCTCTTTCACACATTCGTCCTTTAACATATGCCCACTGGGGAGGTACAGTCCCTTCAGCATTACAGATTCTGTGCCAGATCTTCACCCCAATAAAATTGTAGTGTAGTTTGGGAGAGGGGTGGCAATCAAAATACTTTGGGGTAAATTAAGCAGTGTGTGAAGTAATGGCAATGTTTACGTGTGCATCTGTGTATAGTGGAGGTGGTGGTAGTTCTGGCAAAATGTCACCGTGACCTTCCCTTCCTGCTTGTCTTGCTGCAGGAGTAACCATGGGACATTCTTAGACTGTGTGGGAGATACCATAGGTTTTTCTTCTAGTTGTTTCAGACTTTTCTTTTCTCTAACAGTGATGTGTTCTTCCCTGTTGTAGCACACCTGAATGATAGAGCTAGCTAAAGATGAGTAGCGTAATTGCGTAATCTTTAGTTCATACTAAAGAATAGTAATGCCATCAAAAAATGTATTCTTCTCAGGGTTAAAATGATGGTGGTGAGATTAAATAAAACACTTATGTAGTCTAGAGCAGCTGCAAAACTGTTACTGTGTCATGTCAGTCAGACTAACAGCATTGCTTTTGGTTTTTTAGATATGTTTGTGGTAAGTTACCTGTAAAGTGAAATATTTCACAATATAAGTGAGTAGGGCTGTCTCAAGAGTCGTGTAAAAGACTTTACTGATTTGCTTTTAGAATGAAAAAATGTATGTTTTCTACTACTTTAAACCTTTTCTGTGGAGGATAGGCCTTTAAAGGTGCATGCTGCTACGTCCCCTTCTTATCTCAGAAATCCTCTGGGATGTGGAGAGACACATGGTTGAGGGCTTAATCTAAAACAGCCATGTGCTGCTGCTTGAGGTTTGAGACTGTCTGTAGAGTAGTAATGTTTGCAGCTCTCTGGAACTACTTTTCAAGAATTTGGTGGGTATAAATAAGCCTATAACCAAAGCAACTATCTTGCTTTTCCCTTGGAATAAGTGAGAAGTGAAGAAGCGGGATCATACATTTAAGTTGCATATCTGATTTTTTGTGCTCAAACTATTTAGGCACTTAAAATTCTTCTGGAAAGAGGTGGGCGAGGAACTGATAATTACAGTCTTCAAATTCTGAACAGTTTGCAGAAATGGTTGAGAGGCCCTTTTGCACCCTTTAGATTTTTCAGACTGGTGGACATAGTCCTGAGGGTGATCTTTGGTATCCTTTAGTGTCTGTATGTCCAACTGTGAAACCAAATGTAAAGAAACATCGTTTTTTTAAAAGCTGCAGCTATGTAGGAGTACAGCCTAAGTCCAGTGTAGTCCACTGCCTTTGATAGTGTGTTGGCTAGATGTAAGCTGCTTTGAACTGAATATTGGTAAACATAACCAATTGTGTTACTCTTGTACTGTGAGGAAACTCTGTATGATGGGGCTGCTTTGCTAACAGTAACAGTTTGTGTAAAGTTGAATTTACAGGAAGGAATAAGAGTCTTGAGGCATAAAATAAAAGCATGGCCAAGCACAGTGTAAATGAGAGGATCCTTGAGCTAGTGAGCTGAGCAGCTAGGTAGCATTTTTCTGCAACAATTCGTGTAATGGGGTAGCTTGCCTCTTGGTTTTGTCACAAATTATGCTCTCTATCCCCCACTGCCAAAGCACAGCTGTGCTCAAAGATTGCAATACTGAAGCATTAATACTTATCGAGTACTTGGTTTCTGGTCCTACTGTTTTTGTTACCTGGAGCTGGAAAACATTAACCAGCAATGCTTTTCTGTACAAGGCATGAGAAGAAGATTTACCCTTACTTTAGAGAAAAAATCTGAAGTGCAGAATTGGGGCATGTAGGAAAAGGGGCACAAAGACTCTGAAAAGATTAGTAATGAGAACTGAGTCCTTAAAGTTCTCTATTGAATCTTTCTTCAGTTAAATTGCTCTGACACCAGGCTGGAGGTTTTCTCTTACCTATTATAACAAAGCAGATGCCTGTTACTAAGAACTTCAGTAACGCAGGGTCCGCCTGTTCTGCTGCTGGGTTGGGAACTGACCTGCTCAGGCTTTGTCTTAGGAGAAATACCAGTCTTCTTAACAGCTTCTTTAACAGAGAAGGAGGAAGGGAGGAATAAAATTCATGTTTTGTTTCCAGTTTGAGTTTTTTTGGTTGTTGTTTTTTGGTGTTTTATTGAGCACAGCAGCGTTCTAGCTTATGTTGGGAGCTTCTCGATGTTACAGTCTCACCAGCAGTACTGTGCCATTGCTAAGCTCCTTTAAAAACAGTGATGTGAGCTTGAAATATTCTGCAGTCTAAAACACACCATGTCCTACTCCCAAATTTTATAATTTGGTGCTTCAGCCTTCAGATTTGTCCTTTTTTTCCCCAGTTCTTCTCTTGCAGCTGTGGCATTTAAAATTATTTTTGAAACTTTATATTAGTTGGGGGGTATTGGGTTTTAAGCTGTGTGACTTGTGTGAGACTGATGCTTAAAGTCATAAAATGCTCGTAGCTCTTTTTGGATTGAGTGGAAGCTCAATCCTCAAAAAATTGAGGACAAGGTAGCTGAAAAGGTGAGAAACATGGGGGAGTTGTGGCAAACGAGCTGTGCTTTGAAATCAAGCCAGGAACCTGTTTTAGCTTTTGGTTTACTGAGCTAAGTAGGGTTTTACTTACGCTTTCCTATTTGGAAGGGATGCTCTCATCAAACTTTCTATCTGAAAGACCATCTGGCTCCAGCCAAGGAGCAATGGGATTAATACGTCACCCTCCTGTACAAATGTAACTAAGCTGATGAACTTGCACTGTTCAGAAGTGAGCTACAAGTATGTCAAGGGTTAAAGCTCAAGTGTTCAGCTGTATAAACAGCCTGGTTGCCCTTGCCACAGGTTTCTTTACTGAGTAACTTAAATTTCAAGTAGGAACCAGGGATGAATGCAAGACTTTTTTCTTAACTGATAACATGTGTAGTCTTGAACTAGAAAGATAGAAATTTTTTTTTTTCTTTTCTGATCAAACAGCTCTGGAGGTGACTTTCAGGAGAAGCAGAAAAACCCATCAACAAAAGAAGCTACAAAAAACCTATTCCAAAATTACTAAGTGTGTTTGAAAATAATTGATTATAGGATGGGAACTTGTATAGCCAAGAGAGATTTGCTGTTGCCTGGTAAAGAAACTTTTGTATTAGATACATTTTGCAGTGTTTTATTTAAACAACTGTGTATATCTCAATATATCCTTTTAATATTAATATAATAATGTAATATAATACAATAATTTAATATTAATATATTTTTAATTTTTAGGGAGTGGTACTTCTATACCAAATAATAAACTTCTCTTGTGAGGCCATGTTGCCATGGTAGTGGGACTGTATAATTAATTGCACTTGGACTATTAATGATTCCATTGTTTTTAACAGCCTTGCAGTCCTGAGGAAGAGAGCTGTGGGTGAAGGAAGCAGAACTCCTGCACTAAACTGCTAATTTGATTTTCATTGTTACCTCAGGAAACTTTTACTAGAACGTAATAATGCTGTAGCTGTGGCTCAGTGGGTGCTTTCATTGTAAAGCTGTTATTTGGGCCATATAACAAAAATGCCTCCAATGACTTTCATACTGTGTTTCTGGTTTTGTGCCTAGTACGTGGTAGGGAAGAGCAGGGCGAATTGTACCTAATGTATTTTGTTCTGGGCTAGCTAACAGAATGGATTGTTTACAAAAGGTCAGAGGGACGTCCTTAAGCTCAACTGAGTCTTTATAGCTTTGATGAGTAGCTGGACTAATGTAAAGCTTCTGAGTGTGTTTTAACTTGCTATCAGTGCTTTCTTCCCCCTTCCCCTTTGTTCAAATACTGGTGGTGTTAACACATTACCCCACTGGAGGACACACTCCAAAGTTAAAGATGTAATTGATTTCCTTGGACCAGCTCTGTAGCAAGCAGAGTACTTCACATTGAATTGGCTGTACATATATTGAGAAGATGTGGTTCTAAGTTACAGCTGAAGCAGCAAGGAGATGACCTTGGGCATATCACTTATTTGCGATTGCAGAGCAGTGACAGTCATTGACTTGCTTGAATTTCATTGAGTTCCTGAGTTTACTGAACTACAGACCGTGTATTGGAATTATGGTGTGGGTTCAGGATTGCTGAGTTCTGCTGAGAGGATGTAAATACACTCACACTGAGTGTGAGTGTAGGTGTAGTACTTAGGGACATGGTTTAGTGCTGCACTTGACAGGCTGGGTTAATGGCTGGACTCAATGATCTTTTCCAACTTCAGTGATTCTAAGGTTCTATGAAAGAAGACACCAGTTAAGGAATATTCCTACTGGTTTACAACAGTATCACTGTGCTGAATATTACCTTCCCTCCTGGCAACTGTTTTTGTGGTCTCCCCTGGTTTGCTTCCACCCAAACTGAGCATGCATATTTTTAAGCTCTCATCAGAGGTAATAACTAGTGACTGAAAACTGAAGCAACTGAAACTTAAAGGGTTACATTCAGACAGCAATGGTCCTACAGTTAAAGTAGGGTAATGATTTTAGAGGAGGAGGAGGAGGAGAGAGTTTCAGTTTTGGTGTAATGAGATGCACTAGGGGAAAACATTCTACGTGGCATACAATAATTTCTATGCTTCTGATAGTATTAGCATAGTGTTAACAGGACCATTGGACAAAAATGGAAGAAAAAAATATGTTAAAAAGATATGCAAAAACCTAAAGCCATACTGTCAGGCACTTTAGGTGTAAGCTTACTTGAGGGTGAAGAAAAGCACATCTGAACTTTGGTATGTTGATAACCACTGAAATAGGAGGGAGCTGCTAACTCTGCTGCTACAGTCTGCATTACGTCACCTGCATGCTGCCCAAGAGAGCAGCTGTGCCAGAAACTGGCATTATACCTTGTGCGCAGCAAAGGAATAGCCTTGCACTTGCACATGCCCTGGTGACTTACAAGCAGGTAGAGACAGGTTTTATAGCAGTGGGAGCTAAAGCGCTTTCATTCCAGGTGTGCTTTCCCAATAAGACAGTCATAAGTAGTATGTTGTTTTGACATTAAATTAGGAAAAAGTAAAGTGCAGAAACTGCAGATGACAAATGTAGATATATTAAGTCATAGCTCAGTCAATGAAAAACAAAGACAGACTTGGAATTAGGAAACAAAACATCTCTGGTGACCTGGGCTTTACTCCAGGACGAGTTGGGAATGTTTTTCAAAGTATAGGTATACTAGTATCTCACCCATATCTAGTTGCCGTTACTGAAATCTTCTGTGCTTTTTGAATTTCTTTAAACAAGTAAAAGCACCTGCTGCTATTATAAAAAAAAAATTAATGCTAGTGATCTTTTGATTAAATTAATGCCTTTCCTTTTAGTCTTTCCTTTTGGGAGCTTTAATAGGTTGTGTTGCAGAAAAGTTATTTTGACATTAAAACTTCATGTGTACAGCTTCTGGGAAAAGGATCCTACAGTTGTCTGATGAGTCTTATATGAAGACAGACTTTTTGCAGAAATGTTGTTCCTACAAAACAAATGAGGAAACAGAACCATAACCTACATAAGCAAGTACCACAGAGCAAGGGTAGTGGATTTGTGCTGTGAAATGTTGTTGAGGACAGTTGTATGTATTTTGAGGGAAATGGCTTCAGATCAACACTGCTCTGATCCCAAGGTTTGATGACCTCATACACTGCCCGTTGTACTGGAGCCTAGGTATGCTTCAGGGTTTGTTAGAGGGCGATAGGATCCTTGCTGGCTTGGGTATTGATGGTGCTGCCCCCAGATCAGCTACCTAAAGTTTGTGATTGGTGCCTGGCCAGGTTTTTCCAGTAAGTGTTGAACTTTAGGCAGCAGTTGATTAATGAACTGTTTTTACTGGATGGGCTTAAACTGAATGTGTATGCAAGAGCTGCAGTTGCAGCTTCAGTGATACTGGAAACAATCATTTCAGTTGAGATTTCTGACTGGGTGTGGTGTTTTTCATTAGTCATGAATCCCTCTGTCTTCATTGGCTATTGTTGAGGTAATGTGCTTTAATGAAAGAATTAACAAGTGGTTAGTGTTTTAATCCTCCCTGTTTAGATTTGAGTTTGGTAATCCACCTCCTAGATGTCTTGCCTGTTTGAGGCTGTGTTTTCTATCTGCCTTAATGTTTTTGAATAGGAACTTTCTTCCTACGTGTGGTTAGTCTCTGGCAGTGTCTTCTCTGTGTTTAGGTATAGTTGCTTTTAAACAGATTTGCCCGTTTCCTAGGAGACAAAGCAATACCACTCTGCATGATTTTAATCCTTAAAGAGGTTATACATACATAAACAAACATGGAAAAATACGTAGTCTTATCTATACTTTAGCAGGTGTGGACAAGTAGAATGGCTTGGTCTGTTTTCATTTCTGATGGTACTGCTAACAGATGCCTCCTGCAGTTTGGTTTTGGTAACTGTGTAATGTCTCCATTTGTTTGGATAGACCAAATAAAGCCAGTTAAGCTGCTTCAGTAAACCTATGGGCAAAAGACATTCTCATAACAAAAGATCGTTGTTTACTCTAGATATAAAGCTAGATCCTAAGATTTAAGGGCTCCCCTAAAACCACACGGTTTTAATACATGAGTGTAGGAGATAGTTGGTGTTCAGTGGATTAATGATACTTAAATATTTGATGTAGAAATCTTTAAGATTTTTTTTTAATGGTAAAGAGCGTATATTGACAAACATTATATATAAAAACGTATGGTATGGCTGCATTCATTTCTTTTAATGTTTGGACAATTATGGCTGTTTTCTTGCTGCAAAATTTCTATAAGCATATACTTTAAGGATCCATATAATATAAGTAAAAGTAGGTGTGTGGAAATGGACTCTGAAGGGTTTTTTCCTACAGACATAGCAGTTAAAATAATTCTGATGTCTGCATTTGCAGGAGATGTAGAACACAGCCTTCTGAAGTGCTTTGAGTGGTGTACTGTGCATTGGTGATTGCTTCAGCACAGCTCCTAAGTACTTGGAGTTGCAGCACATCACTGCATAACTAACCACTGAAGCACTTTGAGAGCTTTTATAGTAAGACTTCATCAGAACTGTCATTGTCTTGTTTACTTCATTGTACTCACCATGCATGCTCAGGTGTTCTTCCATGCTCTTAAGTGAAGTGTTTTTCTGTGGTTGTGTGGGCATGAAATATAAGGTCATGTAAAATGTCATGAGGCAAGCTCAGTGTTGGATGGAGGTAACACAGGTCAGTTGGGCCTTCATTGCTTGGCTCTCAGTTACACGTAGATGTAATGCTGCTATTTTTGAGGCTTTTTAGTATCTGGCTGAAATTGTCAAAAGGAATCAAGGACTGTTTTTCTCTCCCCTTTCCTGTCCTGTGAGTGACGGAAGGGTGTCTTTGCAGAGTTTGGTCTTGATGGTTGCAGACCCAGTTTGCTGGGAGTGTCTATAAGGAAAAATAAAAACCTCTCTTGCCTGGCAAAATGGCGAGCTGTCTGCCTTCCTTGGCTCTCTAAATCTGGAATACAGGTTTGGGGCTCATGAGCACCTGTGTAAATCTGTTGTGTTCAGTGAGTTTCAGTAAATGTCTTTTCTCATGAAGTCCTCCTCAGGTGCTTTCCAAAAGTGCAGCTGTACTGGCACAGGTGGAGGTGCTGGCAGCCTGATGCTGCAGGGATGTCCTCTGTGAGGAGGGAGTGGCAGAGAGGAGCTGTTACAGAGTGACTCCCAACGCCCATTCCCAGTCCCCTTCACTGCTTGTGAGGAAAGAGGTAGAGGAGTTGGAAGTGAAGAAATGAAGTTGAGTTTTGAAAAAGCTTTTAATTAGTCTTTGTTTCTCATTAGCCAGTCAGCTTCCCCTAAGCTGAACCTGTTTTGCCTATCATGGTAATTGGTAAGAGATCTCTCTTTATGTCTTGGGTTATGAACTTCTCCATCTTATTTTCTCTCGTGTGTTGTTGAGGAGGGAGTGAGAGAGTGGCTGGGTCAGTTGGCTAGCAGCTGGCCAAGGCCTCTGCAGTCTATAGTTTACGTATATATTGCATTTTAAAAACTTTCTAAAAATGAAATTATTTGAAAAATGTTGCATTTTCATACATGCATTTAGGTAGGTGTAGCTCCATGCACTTCTAGCTGGCACAGGCTGGCAGCCGAAGTCTGCTCAGTTTGCAAGTATATTTTTTTTCTTTCCTGAATACAGCTCTATAAACTCATGCTGGGTTTACAGTTAAATGCGTTTAATACTTCAAACATCACCTGTAGAAACTGATGCTGGGCTCTTGGTTTCTCAGCTAGAAACTTAGTTTTTCTTTAAATGTAACCAGTGATCTGGCCATGTAGTAATGCCAAGAAATTAATTCAAACTTGTAGTAATATCTGGATATCTTATGAATAGTAAAGTTGAAACAAGGTAATGTCTTGTCTGAAGAGCTGTTGGAAGTGGCCATTGGTGTTAGTTTCCAAATGAATCCAGTACTGCCGTAGAAATGTGGTGTGAGTCCGTAAGTGTTTTGTTATTGGCAATAGATATACAGTCATGTCACTGCTTCTTTAGAGAGGAGTTGTGCCTTATTTCTTTGTGCAACAGTATTTTTAGAAGGTCATTTAAGTTATGGTTAAAATGTTTTTCTCGCTTCCCCCGCCCCACCCGTGATGTCCGTGAATGTATATGGGGAAGTGGGTACTGCTGTTGGCTGAGTTCTGTAGAGCTGATCATAGGTGGGTTGGGGTATGGAACGTGAACAGCTGTCCCTGTAGCACTTTAAGGTATGTCTGTCAGTTGTCATCATGTAAGAAGAAAAATCTGTCATTTGAAAACTGCTGAGTGTAAACATTAATATTGATACTGATTTCTTAATACAGAGTGTTACATTTGTAACATCTCCAGGCTGGGTTTACTCTGTGGAAGGGTAAGACTGTTCGATTTTTTTTTTTTTAATTTTTTTTGAGAAAGAAGATAAAATAATACTGTTGATAAGGTAGAATACTTAAATGAGAGCTTGAAAAAATGTGCTTACAGTTAACAATCTCCCAGTTACTACTGCTGCCTCACTACTGCCTGTTGGTTCACTAGATAAATGTGTAACTTCATTTTCTACTACAAGGGTCAAGATTACATAGTAAATGAGGTTGGTTGAGAGGTCTTTGAAAATCAAACGACTGTAGTGTACCTTTTTATTTCAACAGATATTTGTAAAAATATGTTGAATTTGTCAGAGGTGAATATTATAAGTATCTTAAGAGTAGGAATATGTGGCAGGGGAACATTGTATTAATTAAAACTTTTTTTACAGTAATTTTAGCTTTATGAAGAAAGATTGCCAAGGAAAAGCCTTTAATGTGACAAAAGCTGAGGGTTTGCCTGTTCTGAAGCTGAATTCACTGGTTGTCTTTTTGTCAAGGGTTTAAAACCTTTTCGTCATCTTAAATCAGTCAGCCTCTTTAATAAATATCTGTGTATGAATTTAAGATTTGAGTTGCATGGAGGCCAGAAGCATACTGTAATTTTATATAGAAGACTGAGAATGCTGTGACTAATTAGGTTGAGGTATTTTGTTCTCTCAACAGGTGTGCTCTTAGGAAAGGTAAAAGAAAGTAATCTCTTTTTCCATTGTTCTCTTGGTTATAAATTGCCTTTCTGCAGGAAGGTGAGGGCAGATTTGAAGGAATGTTGCAGTGGTAAGTTAAGGAACCTGCAGTGCGGGACTGGTGTTGAGGTTACCTGTGGTGGTATGCAGCACAGTGGCCTGAGGTTGTCCAATTTGATGGCCCGATTCCATGTTTATATGGCGTGATGAATATATGTGGCCATGCACTTGGAATTGTGATTTGCTACCTTCATTTTGTTACTCTGTGCCTAGCTTCAGCCTCGAGCACTTACTAGCATGGCTGATTTATCAGCTGTATTATAGCCCTGGTATAGGTTTAAGACTATACAGAATTGGTTTTGTAGACGTGGCTTTTTTTCTTCCCTGTATTTTTAGTTTGTTTTCTCCATGCTAGTTGTTGCTACTTTTTTTTTCATTGGGCCATCAATGCTTGTTTTTTTAGAAGAATTATGTAAGCTATTTCCTAAGCAGTAAAATTATTTTAATAAGGCTTCAGTTGCAGAGGTTGGTGTGTTCAGTTGGATGCTGAAGTTGGTTGCCTTTCTTCAAAAGATAATTGTGCAGGTGAAGAGGTTTCACAGATAAAGCAGGGTGTGGCTTGACTACTTAAAAGCGAAGAGGAAAAAGAATAGTTGGCTTATTTGCATTGACCTAATTTAATGATTTCCATGAACACAGCTAGTTCATCTGTGATGTCGGTAGCTGGTTCTTACATACATATCCAGAAAGTACATCTTTGAGGGGAAGAAACGCTGATGCCAGCAGACATTTTTGCTTTGAAACTCTTTAGAGCTGTGAGTCTGTGTGGTTGTATGAGCAACCTGAAAAAAAGCGAAGTTTGGGAGTCTGATAAGGGTTGTGGGTTTAGCATTTTTGGGGGCTGTCCGTTTTCGGGGTGTCTTGATTAGTTTTTGGAGCTATCTTTTGTACTGTGTAATTGCTTTCCAGGATGTGGATTAGCATATCACTTCTGTATTAGTCATTTCATCTGCTAAAGAGCTGCCATGCATAGAAGTCTTTTCATAGAGGCATTACACTTTTAGTGAGACCTTGTTCTTTCTCCTCTAGTTTCACAGTCTGAATCAAAACACTTTCTTCTTTCTGCCTAGCAGTGTTTTTGTGGTGTGTAGACCAAGGAGGAATATATTTATTTTCTATATTCACTGTACTGGAATAGGATGATGAATTTTGAATGCAAGTCATGTTTTAGTTCCTGGTAACAATACAGATACTGAAATCTCTGCTGTTGTTTTTTTTCTTCTGACAAGTTATGCTTTCATTGAAAATAAGGCATAGGAGAGCAAAGGGAACTACTGGTAAAATTTTGCTGACAGCTGGTAACTATTTTTCTTCCATTAATGCAGTTGAGGAAGGCTCCTGAGAGAAGGGCCAGTTGGTACTAATGTCTAAATGCGACATCCAAATTTTTTAGCATACCAGTGACTATCTTGATACTGTAAGGATAAAGTGTTATCGAGAGTAAGGACGATGTATATTAAAAAAAGTTTGTGCACTGAAAGCCCACTGCGTGAATAATATTATGCTAATACGAAATAGTGACATTATTGGGCTGCTCCTTCAAGAACCTGCTGAATTAACCTTTGCTACTGCTGAGTATCAGTACTCTGGTATAGCTGCTATTTTGGGTTTCAGTTACTTGAAGATTATTGACTATTGTCACTGGTTTTTGACTGCAATAAGTAAAGAGAAGAGGGGGAAAGATCTGTCCATTTTATGTGACCTAATCACAGGAATTCTCAAAATTCTCCTGGAAGGATTGTTGACTGGACATCTGTGCAATGGCCTCAAGACTTTCAGAAGAAAGGGAAAGCTGTTAGCACAGTTTCATCTGTTCAAGCTGGTTTTAGTTGAGGAGACACTTTGGTTATTTGGTATTGGGCATCTGTCAAGCCAACAGCTGAACTGAAGATTTTTCCAGGAACTTCTCTTCTGCATTGCAAAGAGAATACCGCAAGAGAAGAAGCAGAAGGAAAGAGACTGCTTATAAAATTCCTGAGCTCTCAGATTGATTACATTGCCAAATTAGTCTCACCATTTGAGAAAGTATACTGATGCCCATAGACTGAGCTTTTGTTTTTCTTCCTTGTATTTCTGTTCTCTGCTTGCCCGAACACATTAGTTTTCTTTTTCAGTCATCTTTATTTAGTATCCTTGGATTAAGACTTGGCCAGTATGTATGTCACCTGAGGTTTTGGCTGGTGGTACTTTTTTCCTTCTATTATATTCTTTCCTTCCTTCCTTAAAGGGAAGTTGATGGCTATGTTATAACCTGCCACGAGGGGACAGCCACCACCTCACCGCTGGCAGTAATATCCTTCAGCAGCCTACTGAGGGTCAGTGTCCTTTTCCCCACCACCCCCTGGGGTTCAGTTAGATTTATTACCAGAAGAAAACCCTGCAGTAGCTTTGGACCACACTGATCACTCCACCACATCCAAGGGATCCTGTCCATGATGCCAATAAAATGTTATAACGCACTGGAGAAGGTGAAGGTAACCCAGGTTCTTGTTAATTGATCCCTTGGGGTGGATTAGAGTGAAATGACACTAAATGATCAGTGTTTGTAAATATACATTTGTATGGTTTGTTATAGAGCAGTGATTGCAAAGGAAAATATATGTAGCCATTTTGTTTATTATTATCTATAGTAATATAAAAATATAAAAGCATTTCAGTATGAAAGCACAACAGTATCACCCCAAGGATATGCACAAGGGAAAAGAAGGGAAGAGAAAAAGGACAAGAGTATGAAATCTCACCACCTGTAGGCCCCGTACCAAGATTTGGTTGGTGCTGAGTCTTGGTCGAAGTGGTGGTTGCAGACCAGATCGATCAGTTGGTGAGCAAAGTCCTGAAGAAGTGTTGGGGAAAAATCCCCACGAAAATCTTCAGAAAACAAAATATATTTGGTTTATGTTCACTCAGGTTCAGATGGGAATGCCCAGGTACCTCCCCTAAGGCTGGAGCTTCACACTGGATGGTGTAGTGTTGTGGATCATGGGACACTTTGGGAGTCCTTGACACCTTCTTAGACAACACAGCTGCCCATCACACCAGTGCAGTTTACTTCCTTTATGCAGTTCACTCCCATTATGCAGTTGAGTCCCATTATGACCAGGCCCCTTAACAGAGATGAACACCCTCAGGCCACAGGGAAATGTCCTGGTATTTTCGTGGGGGAAGTAGGGAGATACCCACAACCCAGTGATTTGTGCAAGGGAGGGCAGATTAGCATGACAAGAGGTACCATCTCTCTCCACGGGATCTGGCTCCTGTCTCACTCCTAGCCTATCATTCACTCACTGTCTTACCAGCTCAGAGGTTTAGCCATTACACACACGGAAGCTGCCACCTCCATTTCAACAAACCACCCTGCATGTTCACAAATGGGGAATATTTTGAGTTGTAATTTTGAGTCATTACCCGTTAACAGTTCAGTCTGTCGCTGTATGTGGAATGCATGTTTCAGCATGTTTCAGCTATTTACCTAGCGAGTAGCAAGTGGACTGATTTCACGGTGGGGCCAAACTGCTCTTTGTGCAAAGAACTGCAAGGTGTTCTACACCTAGTGCTATCCTCTTTCCATAAGACACTTAGTGATGCACAGCAGATGGAACAGTTTCATATGCATTCATGTGCATGAGTGGCTAACAGAACAGTGATATTCCTGGAATAAAACTCTTATTCGTTTGCTTCTGGTTAAATATTAAAGTTGTCTTTTGCTTGACCACACATGGGAATTCTTAGAACAAGCGAACGTTTGAAGTCAAAAAGCCTTGGGACAGGTTCTTAACCTACCATTACCTAAGTGAGAACCGAGCCAAATTGCAGTGTTATGGATTTCCCTTGATAATCAAGCCATTTTATCTGAGACACTGTGGTTTGGATTGTCTATCCCTCGGTGAAATACTGACTGACAAGAAAATTGAAGGTGTTTCCAGGGTGAACAGGATACCTAGATTCAGTAAAGTGAAGGAATAAGGAGCATCTTTAATATCTTTTATCTTCACAAGTCTGTTGTAAATGCTACTTAGAAATCCAAATTCAGGTTTTGAAGGGCTCAGGGATGCATGCAAAAATCCTGGAGCCTGGAAACATGATTAATCTCTGCATAACATCCCACTCTCTTGTTTTAAGATATGTCAGTGTATATCCTGGTAGAGAGGACCACCGTAGTGGAGCTTCTCCTGTACAGAGGAAGATGAACTATGAACAGCATGTCATTAACATGTCATTAGCCTACCCTCTGACAGTAATGGTGATGACCCAGCATGTCCAGGCTGTCACCACTAGTTAATAGCTTAGAGGTCATAAAATCTCTACTGGATACTCAGTTTCTCTGCATGTGTGTGTTGGAGAGGTGTGTGATAAACCTGCAGGAATCTGGGCTTGCTTTCCACTGGCTTCCAGGATAGCTTTCTATATGAAGGCAGAAAATATATTGCATGTAACCTCTTACTGATCTTGTTCATCACGGCCTCCTACAGACTCAGACATAGATTTCTGTTCACCTTTCAGACTTCCCCCTTATTAGAGGAGCCATGATCAGAAGCTTCTTTCAGACTTTGTAACATCTTAAAGTGAGATGCGGGGATATTAAGTCTGGATAGGAGAATCTTCACTGCTTGCTTTAGATCAAGTACCGACCAATTATTCAAGTACAGCATTAGGTTGATACTCGATCAATGAAGGAGAAGCTGATTCTTAAATGCTGTAAGGGCTTTAAACTAGAAGACTGTAAATATGCATAGACATGGCTGCTGAAAAGGCTTGTCCCACGTGAAACTATGAAGCAATTTGTGCTGACAAGATTTTATGTTGGGGTAGAAGAAGGTCAAGAAACCATGGTTGGAATCCAGTGATCTGTTTTTTTACAGACAAATGTTAGCAAAATAACTTTTAAAATATTTGTCTAGATTAATTGGAAGGCCAGAGAAAACTGTGTGATTTGCTATTCTTACTTTTCCTTCTCTGTTTTGATGATGCACTATATTAGATTGCTATTAAATATTCTAAGCCATTGTACTTGTTGCCATATTGCATCTGCCTATAAGGAATTTGTTTGGCCATTAAGTCACTGGGGAGCAGGGGGTGGAAATATACCTCTGTGCCTTTTCTTTTAATTTCTGAAATAAGTAATTTCAAAGCTGAAGTGTTTCAAGGTATGCTGCTAGTGGCAGGCTTCTCAAACATAGCAATGACAGCATTAAAATATTCGTCTTTTAAAGCCCTAAGAGCAGGCATCAGTAAGACTTCAGTCTCGTACCGTTAGTTATCTGTTTAGACCTTGAATTTCCACAAGTGCAGGAAAATTAGTATTTTTTTGGCTTTTTTCCCCTTGCATTGTTACGCTGTTTCATATTATGTTGTTATGGAGTTAAAGTTTCTAAAAAGGTTTCTGGGTATTCACCGGAGGATGAGTCACTTGGAGAAGATATGTGGGTTTTGGGCACCAAGGAATAGTTTAGTCCAGAATCTACAGTATATATGGAATAATCCTACAGGCAGTGTAACCAAATGGAAGTGACCGGGATTGCTTGCATGATAGATTACACTAGATGAACAAATGCAGGAGGTCTGGGAGTTCATGTTAACAGCGAGTATTTAAACTCTGTTTTTAAGATGTGCAGATTTTGAGCTGTAACACTTGAAAATTGGCTTCTCTTGATCTGATAAGTTGAAGTTCATGCTTTGTTGATCTCTCTGCAGCAGCACGTGACACCAGAAATGTCACGACCACTTTGTTAACACATTTATCTTCTTCATTAGAAAAAAATATGACTATTTCAAGTGGTGCAACTATACAAGTGTGCTCCCTTTCTTGCCTGTTAATGTCAAAAGGTAAATTTTGACAGGTATCAGGTATTTTAACAGGGTATCCTGTTTCTCTTTGCATTCTGTGTGAACTCTTAATGATTTGTTAGCTATTATGGTATTAAAATTAATGATTAAATGTGTTACACACGTGCCTGATACTTAATATTCGATATGTTTGATACAAAAGACAGCTAGATCTACATATAGAAAGCAGTCTATATTCAAAGTTAGACTAGTAGACTACTTCCCTGTTGTTGAAGCAGCATGTGCATAGATGTGATTTTTTTTTTTTCTTCTTTTGCTGATGACTTCATAATAATCATTATATGTGTTTGTCATTCTAATGATGGGAGGCTTAATGATGGAAGGGGAGAGAAGACAATTAGAAAAACAGCTACTAAAAAAGAAACTTCCTGAGATTTCAGTGTGGTGAGCCTGAATATCCAGGAGTGGGTAGAATAAACATCAAAGCATGCAATTTTTTAAAGTAATGCAGCTTAGTTGTCTCAGTGACTTCTAATTTCTTTAACCCATGCTATTCCACAGACATCTTGCTTCACTGGCTGGCTGCTGCTCCAAAATAGTTAAATGTTATGTGCATATTTGTATAATCTGTTTATGAATGTATTTATAGGTTAAACATTTGATCAGTTTTCTTAAACTGCAACTCTGCCTTAACAAGCATACAGCTGTTTTAATTTGAGATATTCTAATACCCTAAAAAAGTGATGCTTCTAAATATAGTGGGCAACTTTCACTTTCTAGTCTAGCAGAAGCTAGGAGCAATAATTTTTACTTAAAAGTGTGTCTACTTGACCACTGGCTAGGAGAAAATCTGGTCACAGAAATAGAGAAAATCACTGTGAAAGCTTAGCTATTATGCTTCAAGGCAACACTACCAGAAGCCTTAGAGGAAGATACCAAGCATGCCATGCCTAGGTAATATATGATACAGCTTTTCAGTTAATGTTATAAATAAGGTAAAGATGAATGCTGGTCATATAATTTCCTCAGAACCCTTTTTGTGGGCCATGTAAGAGTTTGGTTTGTGGTTTGGTTCTTTTTTTTCCTTCAGGTTTTGAAGACACACATAAAAGGTGGTAGTAGAAAGCAGAATTTTTGCAGGTTTGTATCTGCAATGTCTTTTCTGCTGATCTGGCAGTGTAAATGGAAAATAAGCTCTCTGATACCTCTCTGCTTTAAATTTATGTAGTCCAACTTGATTCAATTCTCCACTGGCCCCCAAGTAAATTTATAACAGCAGATGTTTAGCCTGGGTCTTCATAATTGAGATGTATTGCTGCACATGCCTTGTGAGTTCCTATTGTAGTAGAAATATATTGGCACTTGATTACAGCTCTAATGAAAGTCTTTGTCAGATAGCTTGTCTCAGTTCCACTTTTTAAAAAAAAATTGAGTTCCCACATAGTGAAATACTTCAGTATAAATTAAGATTTTTACGATCATTTTTAGAGGGCTTGCAGTCTGATTTGTATTGAGTTCTGCGTTTGAGACACAGCTTTTGAAATAGTGTGTCAGTGTTGCTTTTTAGGTACTTTTAGAATATTCTATTAACACAATTGCATGGGTTGTTAAATTAGGAGTAGCTGAATCTCTTAGCACAATACTCATGTGGTTTGCACTGCCGCTTACATCAATTATAACTTGCTGTACGTGTTCCATATGGGCTGTCTCAAGTGTTATTTATCGGCTGAAGGTGTTCCCTTAGTGTGTGTCTTACTCCCGAATTCGATTTTGTTCTGTGATGTTCCTTAGAGTGGCCTGTGCCCAGTGATCCAGGTTGCCGTGACACTGTGCTCCAGCCCTTCAGGTGCTTTTTACCAGTCCTGCGTAAGCATCCATTGTTCCCTTGTTTTATTAAGGAGTCGGAAAAAAGGTGACTGAGACTTGGGGGTGTTTGTGGCTTTTGTCTACTTGTGCTTGGGATTACGATGCTTGAATGGAATGTTCCCCTTCTCTCATGGAAAGGTGTTGCTCTTTGGAAGCAAGCCTGGTGCTTATTGGTGCATGTTATTTCTTGTCATAATGCTAAACTATAAATGACTTTATAAATGACTTTATGTCTGCCTGTATCTTTTTCCAAAAGAATGCATACTAGTCCACTGCAAGTTACACCATCTTGTTTACAGAATTGCAGATTAGAAAAAAATCATGTTTCTGTGCCTGAGGATAGTGTTGTTGTATTTTGGGGAAAATAATTACTGCAGTGACAGTTCTAACATAGAATTTAACCTGCTGCATTGTGCTAGGAGGTCTATGGTTGCCATGAAGTTCTAACTCACTCTCTGGGGTGATATTGCACATTTACTGATTAAGTAGACAGTTAGGCTTGTGTTTTTGGAGATGAAAGGAAGTGATTCCTCTCTTTCTTTTGTCATCTTTAGAAATAATAAGAGCTCACTGCTTAAACCAGAAAAAACCACGTGTACAGTATAACACCTGGTTATTGAATTTTCATAAAACTGAACCTCTCTTTAAATCAACAGTCCTGCTGTTTCACGTTGTTGAACACAAGTGTATAGACATTGGGGTTAATGAAAGAATAGAAACAGATTAATTTTTATGTCAGGGGTAATCAGAGAATCAACTGACATTTTAATCTCTTTTGCCTCCAGTATTTGACAGTGTTGTCATGTGATTTAAAGATTTCTGAAATACAAAATCTGCACAGACAAAAAAAAGCCCACTCAGCCTTAGAAGTGCTGAACTATAAAGTTTTTGGTTGGCTGATGTTGCTAGAACACTCCCTATGTAAAGAACGCATACTGTAGCTTGCAGAGTTTTAGTTAGTAATGTTAACATTGAATCCTGAACATCCTTCATGAAAGGAAAGCTGCAGCAATTGCTTCGTGAACTGGAACAGACTAAATGCAAAAGGAAAGATGCTAACTCCTGGATATTATTTTGTGTAGGTCCTGTTGCACCAAAAAAACCTTCATGTTCTGTTTTGGAGTAGTTTCCAAAATTGGTCCTCTGTTGATAACTAAAGCCTAGATGTTTGCAGCAGCAGACTTTGAGTAATAATACTGCTAATGAGTTTTTTTCTGCATCTGGAAGAATCTCTTCTTTCAGAAAGCATCTAATGCACCTCTGTCCAGGCACTAGCTGGGCACTGTTGTTGTGTGTGGTACGGTGGTGACAGGCCTGGTTTTGCATTAATTGGCTTTAAATCACTAATTCAGGTAATAATGAAATTCTGGATGTTCTGCTTGGTCCTTGGGGCCATTTGCCTGTGCTGGGGAAAGGGACTGTAACTGTATTGGTACCTGTTCTATGTGCAGTGTCCAGTTGAGTGTTCACTAGGTCAAACAAAGGGGGACTTTATGTATTCAGATATTCTGAAGCATTTTGTGCAAGCCTTGAAGGCCTTTAAATGTGAAGTTCAGTCTTAGTATAGCTCGTAATGTGTAAACTGTCTGCTTAAATTATTCAGTGTCTGGAAGTTGTCAAAAAGATTGGACAGCCTGGCAGGGCTGAGGTCATAGTTTCCAAAATGAGTTTCTCTGCCACTAGAAGGGCAGTAGTCTTTGATCGAGGTGCAAGGGGGAATTACCACAAGGGCATTTTCTGATAACACAAAGGGTGAAGAAGTCTTTGGTGGTGGTGAATAACCACTATAATTTGTGGCTGGGAGGGTGTGGCACTAAGTCAGAGCACAGGGCAGTGTGGATTTTGCAGCAGGATTGAGGGCCGTGAATGCCCACATTGTAATGCTGCTGCTGTGGCTTCATCATGTTACTTCCAGGCAGTAAACATTGAGAAGCTGAATGCCCACATCTACAGGGACGCAAAGCTGAGGTTTATAAACTAGTAAATCTGTAGTTTACGTCAGCCAGTACGTGTACGTGCATAGGAGCCATGCACTCCCCTTGTGCCTTTGGCCACATGCAAAAGCTTAGGAATCCTTCTGCTACTCCTTTTTTCCATCTTGGAGTATGGTTGCTCAGTATGAAATAATTGGGGCTGCTCAAAAGGTTTCATCTATATAACCTGCTAATGCCGTGTTTTGCAGGTAATTTGTATTTTTAAAGAAAAACCCACAACCCTAAGTAACATTTATAAATACATTTCTTCCACCAAGCTGAATTGATCCGTGAGCTTGTTGCATCCTTCTTGCACACTTGAAGTGTGCATGCAGCTTAAAAGCTTCTATATAAAATTAACAGGCAGAATTGTTTCACCTTAGGGGTAATTATTTTTTCGAATAATAATTATGGTGCAAAGCTAAGCATATTATCATGGCAATTCTTTAATAATGTACTACAGCTCTTACCTGGGCACTTGTAATTTCTGGAAATACAGAGTAAGCTGTGAAAGGCCAAAGAAAGGCCAAAGAAACTAGTTTTTAGATTCTTAGTAAAAAACCTGAATGAAATACAAGATCTTGTTGATGTAAACTAATAAAAAAAAAATCCTAGCTAGGTTAACTTTCAGGCATCTTTAATTCTGTTGTATATGATTGAATTCAGTTATCTTCCTTTTTAATTAAATGTTCTTCTTTCAGGCTAAGGGGATGAGATCAAGGGATTGTACCAAAATAAAACTGTAATCTAGTGATAAAACCTCACTGGAATTGTGAATGAAACTGTACTTCTGAACCCACTTCATACTGTACTTGATTTATTGTCTCTAACTCTTAATACTTTAGATTAAGGCATGTTCAGAGTAGAACAAGTTGTTGATTTAATATCATTATTGGGAAAAAAAATTTTTTTTTACATGTTTCCAAGAATGATGCTAAGACTGCAGAGGGGAGTAATTGGCAATTACTGTTACTGCCATCATGAGGTTTCTGGTACTGTCACTTCCTTGGTTCAGACAAATTAATATTATGTCAGGAAACTGTTGAGTTCTGTTGTGTTGGTCTCTTCCTTCTGTGATAAATCCATGTAGAAACAAGTCTTACAGAACTGGTCAGAAAATTGATCTCTTGACATCCATTTGGTCATGCACCTTTTGCCACAGACAATCTGTATAAGCTCTAACTAGCCTCCCTTACCCATTGTCCCTTGCCATTGACTAAATTTTGTGAACTAGCTTTTCAGTTTTTTAATGAAGTAGCTTGCATGCAAAATCTAAATCTTCCTTGCAGAAATGTTGTGTATATGAATTTTCTCAAGGAAGTAGTAAAAGCTGCCTTAGTAAATTTTATGCTAGTTTTGAGACTGTTTTCAGGTGTGTTGCTTTTTCATCTCTAGGATTTAATTGTACCAAAACCTACTAGGATTTAATGTTATTCTTCACCACAGTGTACCAAAATTAAGTTGCCTTTATAAAATGAGTATTAATTTCAGTTCTTTCTTGGTAGACAGTATTTGCCTAATGCAAAGAGAGAGATGGGGAATAGGAGAAAGAGAAGATGCTTTGCTGCAATATGATGCTGTCTCATCATGCTGAATGTGAAATAACACCAGAAACAATGATTTGCATTATCAATGCAAATTATTTTCTAGCAGTAAAGAGAAAATAAGCCCGGCAAATATCTGGTTTTCTTTTTAGATTTCTTTTTAAATGAATTCTGTCTTACTGCTAATGAAATGAAAAAGATTTTGATTCCATCTCTTGGAAAGACTTGTTAAAGAAGGCGTGAAGAATTAAGGTTGTGGTAAATTCTTTTAATCTATTTATTGCTTAATGATTGTTTAAAGAGATAGTTAGGATTAAGCATTTCCCTGAAACTGGAGAAAGTCCTGCTTTGATTCTAAAGTTTCTAATGTGGATTTTACTGAAGCTGTCATTCAGATTAGCTCTCGGAAACTCAACTACACCCAGAAATTCTGATTGAAATGTTTTGTCATCTTTATCTATAAACTGGTGGTTACTACAGTAATAAAAGTATGTTCTTAATACTGTGAACATGTGAAAAGGCAAACAGCAAAGCCTGGTGCATGTGTAGTGACACTGGAAGGAGAGGCTGTTTTAAATGTTACCAATGGAAATATATATGACTTCGCAAAATTTGTGGACATGTATGTAGAAAGGACCACTTTTTCATAGGATATGGATATGTGAAGGAACCACTTAAGTGTTACTGCTTGTTAGGAGGTAGGCCTGGGCTGAGCTTTGGTGCCTGTAGCTTAAAGGAGGTAAAACTTAGGAGTCAATGACTTAGGTTTGACTTAAATATTATATGGGACATGAAAGCACAGAATCCTAAAATAACTTGTTTTGGAAGGGACTGTGAAGATCATCTGGTTCCAACTGTATGTTGAAGTTGCCTTGACCTTATCTTGTCAGCAAAGTCTCTTTCTATGTTAATTTGTGTGTTTGGAAAGTGTACATCATTAAAGAGTTAATGTCCAATATTAAATTCAGGAAACTGAAAGTGTTTCTATAGGATGACTTCTGTCAGTTTGTAGTGTGTTCTATGTAGAGCTTTTCATGCTCAGGACTCCTGTGGGTTTGAGTTACACTATGTAAAATTATTTTATTTTTAAATAGCAATCTTGTTTGAGGTGAACATGGGATGTTGATCTAAACTAGTTACCTCCCATTCAGTTTTGCAAACTATCCTAGCACCGTGTTGGTAGAGAACTTCATGTTAACTTTAGGTGCTGTTTGGTTGTGTAACATTTGAGTTACTGCTGTGATTTGTTTCAGGTGTAGCAGATAGAGGATTTGACATGTTTGTCTGTTCAGACAAGTAAAACCAAGGAGTTCATCTGCTCATTTGCAAGGAATATTAGTAAATTACTTAACATGAGTCTCCTGCGTATTTAGATGACCTATGATGTATGAAGACCCGACTGTATCCTCACCCCTTGCCATTTTTCTAATTTGAAAGAACTCTAAGCCAAGCAAAGATTACCTATAATTGGAATTAGTCTTGCAAAAGGAAGGGAAAACTGAATACAGTCTTTTCTGAAATATTATACATGGGGGCACAAACACAGGAGTGGAGTGATTGGGAGAGCTGATTATGTGTAAGACTCCTGTTAGGTGTGGGGAGTCTGATGTAAATGCATGCACTGCTTTGAATTGTGGTCTCACCTGTCACCTTCCTCCCTGTGTTCTGAGATTAAAGTCTTTGTTGCTGGGGCACTGGCGGGTCATTGAACAAGGAGAATGAGAAAGTGGCCTGCCTGTTGGCAACTCCTGATGTAGTGAAGGTGGGCAGCTGTGCAGGTGTTTCTTGGGTTGCTTCTCTTGAGTGGAGCTCAAAGATGACAATGAGATAAGAGAGGTGGACTTCTACTGTGGTGCTAGATGTGGAAGGGAAGAAACAAAAGCTGAAAAGTGAAAACATCAAACCTGTGCTCTAATTATGAAAGAAGAAAAGGAAGATGAGAGAAGCCTCAAGGCTCTCGAAGGCTAAATGCTGAAGAAAACTTTAGTACTGGGAGAAAGCAGAGACATGCAAGTAGGGATGTTCCATATATTCTCTGTGCTGTCTAAACTAGAGAGAAGTGAGAACGTGTAAAAGAACTTTAAACATATGCTTCAGTGACTGGTTAGTTGAAGGAATAGATGGTAAATGAGATTGTTTCACCCTTCAAATTGTGACTATACCAGCCCAATAGTCTGGTACATCCCCCAGGTGATACTGTGCTATAGTACTGTGTTATATATTTGGTTTAGTTACTGTAGAAATTTCAGAAAGTTTGGAAATCCTTTACAAAAGGCTTGATGATAAGACTGTATTTTGTGTAATTAAGACACTGCTATAGGCAATGGGCATATTTTAAAGTTGAGAGCTCTTGAAATGATGCAGTAAAAAAGCAATTTGTTTTCTTTCCCTTTCTTCACTACTCTTGTATCTTAGGTCTCTTATCTAACAGAGTAATTTTGGAATATCTGTCTTTAGTCTGAGCATGTTCAGGTGTCTGTAAGCAACTTGAATTTTATGACCTCATACAGCTGATTTAATGTGTTTTGTTACACCCTCTTATTCTAGCACTGGGCATGCCTTTTTTCATTCTTCAGATTGACAGAATAGGTTTATAAACCCATCATGTTTTAAAACAGCTAGCAAAAATTGAGTCCAAGTTACAACTTTATATTGAATCAAGCAAGACAATTTCAGTGATGCTTAGTTGGGCACAATAAGTGGTCACATGCCAAAATACTGTTCAGTGCATACTGTGCAGCAGTTAAATGTAACCTTTTGAATTTTTAGCAGTGCTAAGTAACTTACAAGAAGTGCTTGGGGTAAATAATGCAGGATAAAAAATTCTCTAGGAAGATGAAATCACAGGATGGTTATTGTGCTCAGTGAAAATATTAATCAGATTTTTACCTTGAAGGCACAATGCTAATGAAATAACTGAAACTGAAAAAAATATGCAGGATATTGTTAGGGTTTTCTCCATATATCCCTCAAGGATTATAAAATCAAGATAAAAGGTACTTTAGTGACCAGTGTGTAATCCATACATGATGACAGAGTTTCAGGAGAATATTTGGTTGCAGTTTTGTAACGCAGTGATTCAGGCTAGAAAATGACACCACTGATTCACACATGTAGATGCCAATTTTTTTGGCTTTAAAGTATATTTATGTACATTCTGTAAAGGAATGTTACAAGGCTTCATGGTCAGTTAGAGTGAAAATTGCCCGTTTAGAAATATTATCCTACATGAGCATAATGCAAAGGAAAAATTGTAAATCCCTTCCCATCCCTAGAAAAGATTAGAAATTAGTCTGTATAAATTTAATTACCTCTAAAATATTAGTGCTGATTATAGATGAATATGGAGTCATATCAAAAGCTGAGATATGGGAGTTTGAAGAATTTACTGTCAGAAGACACCCTTTTTCCCTGTTACTCAGAACTTCAGAAATCACATTGTAGTTCTCTGAATGGAAAAAGTAGGAGCAGTCTCCTGTGGAGTGGCCATGCTTTCATTATATTTCCCTTCTCTTCCAAATTCAAAACTCTCCAGCGGAGTGGCTTTTTACTGTCAAACATAAAGTGATTTTCTCCTGTACTGGAGGATGCCTCTAGATTAAAAGTCAAATGATACTTCTGTAATTGAATTGCCAAAGTTCTGTTCAAAGTAGAGCAGTTTTAGAACATGTCCCTGTTCTTGAAGGCACTGCATTGACTGTCCTGTCCTTCCCCTCCCAGGTTCATATGCTTTTGTGTTCTGTGTCTGCATAGAAGACCTGTAACAGGGATCATAGTGACATTCAAACTTGCCATCTTTTTGTGGAGAGGTAAAGTGGGAACAGGCTGGTGGGTAAATCCTTTACAGTACTGTTCTTGTGGGGCCATGTGTTCACATGGTTATTTATTAACTAATGACTTACCAAATGAGTTACTCTGTTCCGTGTTGACTAAAAAGGGCTGCTCCTGTACAGCTTCCCTAGATTAGTGTTCTCTGGTGGTACACCAGTAACTGCTGCATTCCTGCATAATTGTGTCCAATCTGAACTAGAAAAAATGGTTAGATAAGATGTATCTAAATATTTAACAATTTCCTGTTGCTTTAAGTAGAAGTTGATGAACGTTTCGCAGAGGAAATAGGAAAGGAAGAGGAATCTCCTTGCAGGATACTTGCTGCTTAAGATAGGAAGCCAATTTGATGTCTTGAACTTAGACATGTCACCATTTTATCTAATTAGAAATGTTTTCACTTGATATGCAGGATTACTGTGCTTCTTCCTCCTCCTTTCTATGAGAAGTATTTTTTAAAAATAGATGTGAGCATGGCGGGTACTTTCTTTTGTGCCGGGGGTGGGTGTTAGTCAAGCGTGATTTCATGCTGTGCCTCCTGCCCAGACACTGCCTTGGTTGCTTCTGCTGCTCTGCAGCTGGTGATTGCTGGGAATGCTGGTAACTGTTTTGGCTGCCTCTGCTGCCTGGCTGGACGAGGGCTGAGTTTTGGCTTCCTCCCTGGTAGGCAGCTTTCTTAGCATGGCACGTTCATAATGCTTCAGCTTAACACGACAGCTCCCAAGTCTCTGTAGGAAACAGTTATGAGCTCTCCCCTCCAGGTGATTAACCTCTATGTAGCAATCCCTGCCTGCTTTGCTTCTGCTGCTTGTCTTTTTACTTCAGTTTTCCTATTTTTAAATGAAGAGCTAGGAAAAAGCATCTTTTGTTCACGTTGTCATGTAGCACCAAGTGGCATACCTTCTTCTTTGGTATGGTATGCAGTGTTAACCAAGTGAACTGCTGAGGAACTGTAGCAGCAGCAGCAGAAGGTACTGGTGATGCTGCTGCTTAGAGGATGGATAGGTGCTCTGAGGGTATGTGTTTGGTGAGGAGATTAACACTAAGTTTATGCATATGTCCGAGGCTCAGCTTTTTTCAAGTTTCAGTTGTGCATTTCTTTGCTTGGGGAACTCTTCCAAAGAATAGAAGAAGCACCCTTCTGGCAATGGGGTAAAGTTCTGTGTGTTGTGTTAATATAGTTAGGATATTGTTGGACCTATGGAGCAGTCCTTTTGCCACTAACATCCTTTTTTGTATGTTCTTCATAGACTTTTGCAATCTTGGCTGAGGTGATCAGCCAGCAGAGCTGAAATGCCAGCTCCTCTTATCCAGTGGGCTTCAGTTTGAAAAAAAGAAAAAAACCAAAACCCGATGGTATCAGAAGTACCTTGGTCGCTTGCTGTTCAGGCTGTACAAAGAAGACTGGTGTATTTCTGAAGCAAGGGCTGGCAACTGCCAAAGTAGTATGTCTGTCAGTCAGCATTTTTGGGTATATAATGAGCAGCATCAGATTTGCAATAGCACTGAAAGCCTATAGTGCTGACTGCTGTTAACATAATTTTGCTGGTGACTGGGGTAATAACCTTGTTTAAATGCAGAAAAGCTGAAATAACTGTAGGCATCTTAAGAACATAACATAAAAAAGTAGTAGAGTAGTTGTTGCTTGCTGTTCTAGAATGTTTCATGTGCAGACATACTATGTGCTTTGCACAGTTGATGTTAAACAGTTTTCCATGTGCCTTCTTGGAATTATCTCTGACTTGTTCTTGTCTTGTCTTAACAGGTTAATGGGAAGGCAGATCTTGGCTGCGCGGTTACACGTTAAAAGAGGTGCCTCTAAAAAGTTCTTGCTTACTCTTCATCTTCTTTAGAAGTCACAGTGCAGATTCTTGTGCCTGTAGCCCTTCTAAAAATCTTTAACATTTCAGAGAAGGCAAGTCCCGTAATACCGTCATCCTCAAGCTGATTTCTTGGGCTCCTTAGAGGAAACCTTCCAGCAGAACTTCAGGTAGATGGTAATAAAAAAAAGCAGCACAGCAGGAGAATTCTACAGAGTGTCTTGAAAAAAGCGAGTTTATCTTCCAGCTACATTGGAAGCCTTTTCTCTTTTTATTTTATATCCTGTTCTTGGGGATTGCTAGTTAATAATTCACATGTACTACAGTTACCAATTAAAGAAAAATTGAATTTGAAACAGCAGTAGGTTCAATTAAATATATTTGGGAATCAGTTATTTCTTTTATTGCTCAGGAAGGGAGTTTAATTATTTAAAAAGTCCCTCTTTATACATTTTTATTTTACATGAGCAAAAATTACCAATGGCTAATTACCATTCCTGAGGAATTTAACATTTTGAGGTTCTAAAACTTGAGACTTAAAACCAGAAAAAAAATGAAGCCAACTCAAGATGAAATAAATGTTATTTAGTTGGTTTCAGTGCATGCATAAAACTGATGACAGTCCTTACAAAACATTGTCAAACCTTGTCAGAAAACAAATATTTAGCTACAATGTGTGGTGTAAAATAGTGTAGTAGATTGTGTGTACAGCAAAATTTAAGTAATTAAATATAAATTGAGAGAATTGGAATTCTTGCTCAGTCATAAAGAATGGAAAGTGAATCTGTTCCTTCTAGAATGCCTTGATTTGTCCCCCCTTTCAAGAAAATATGCAAGAACAAGAAAAAGTCCTTCATTGCATGATACAACGTATTACTGGAGTTGATTTGGTTTACTTCCTCCTACTGATTTGTGTTCCATAATTGGTTGCATCAATATTGCATATGGGTCATGTTATGGCTATTTGCCACACTATACAGGGGAAAAATAATACTTGTTTCTAAATGTCAGCTTGCAGAATTTCCTGTTTTGGTGAGAATATACATCTTGTTACCGTACACTGCTCTTTCTGACAGAGTTCTCATTAGACAATTGCTTCTTTTTCCAGAAAAGCTATACTGATCAGTGAGTGAACAGTATTAAGAAATATTTTATCTATTTGTTTTCAGAAGGAAATTAACTTCTCACCTATAAGTATAAAATGTATACTAATACAATGCAATACAATGTAATACAATGTAACACAATGTAATCCAATGATGCGACAAAACCAAAGTTGGCTGTGTTAAAACCAGCAAAACCAGATCTGAGTTAAAACATGTTCATTCTTAGTAGGCTGTAACAAGGTTGAGATGATTATTGTTAGCTTTTTCTCCTAAGTCTGACTTTTACGCTAGTAGGGACCTTTGACTTTTCCTTTCATTTATGCATCTTGATCCCAGCCTCATTGCAGGGTCTCTTTCATATCAAGAGTGATACCCTGAAGTGTTGCTGGCTGTACAGCAGTGCACAGAGCAGAGGTGTCCAGCAGCAGATGTTTGCTTGTTAGTCATGACCTCCTTTATATTTTAAATATCTTGGATGCTTCTGGTGAATGTTTCGTAAGGGATTCCATAGACTGGTGCAGGTAGCTTGATGACTTCAATAAATCTCTGTCTCTGGCATGTGCCCCCTTTGCTATGGTTGGACCTGCTCTGGTTTGTTGATAGCATTTTAAATGCCAATCTATACATATAGGTATCTAAGCGCCCTGTTAAGTTTCAGCTGGGATCCATCCGAGAGTACTGAGGGGAGGTGGCCGAAGAGCTCGCCAAGCCACTCTCCATCATCTGTCATCAGTCCTGGCTAACTGGGGAGGTTCCAGATGACTGGAAGCTGAGCAGTGTGACACCCATCCATAAGAGGGGCTTGAAGGAGGCTCCGGGGAACTACAGCCTGTCAGCCTGACCTCAGTGCCTGGCAAGGTTATGGAACAGATCATCTTCAGTGTGATCATACAATACCTACAGGATGGCTGAGGGATCAGACCCAGCCAGCATGGATTTAGGAGAGGCAGGTCCTGCCTGACCAACCTGATCTCATTTTATGACCTGGTGACCTGCCTGATGGAGATGTGGGAAAGGATATGGATGTTTTCTACCAGGGCCTCAGCAAAGCCTTTGATACTGTCTACTACAGCATTCTGCTGGGGAAGCTGGCAACCACCAGCTTGGCTTGGACAGGTGCACTCTTCACTGGATTAAGAACTGGCTGGTTGGCCGGGCCCGGGAGTGGTGGGGAATGGTGCTGCATCCAGCTGGGGACCAGTCACTAGCGGTGTCCTCCAGGGTTCACCGTTGGGCCCAGTCCTGTTTAATACCTTTTCTGATGATTTGGATGAGGAGATTGAATCTACCACAGCAAATTAGCAGATGATACCAAGTTGGGTGTGAGTGTTGATCTGCTGGAGGGTAGGAGGTCTCTGCAGAGGGACCTGGACAGGCTGGATCGATGGGCTGAGGCCAGTGGTGTGAGGTTCAACAAGGCCCAGTGCTGGGTCCTGCCCTTGGGTCACAACAGCCCCAGGCAGTGCCACAGGCTGGGGCAGAGTGGCTGCAAAGCTGCCCACAGGAAAAGGATCTGGGGGTGCTGGTGACAGCAGCTGAACATGAGCCAGGGTGTGCCCAGGTGGCCAAGAAGGTCAATGGCATCGTGGCCTGGATCAGCGACGGTGTGGCCAGCAGGACCAGGGCAGGGATTGTCCCCCTGTACTGGGCACCAGCGAGGCCACACCTCGAATCCTGCATTCAGCTTTGGGCCCCTGAATTTAGGGAGGATGTTGAGATGCCCAAATGCATCCAGAGGAGGGCAGCAAGGCTGGTGAAGGATCTGGAGGACAAGTCCTATGAGTAGTGGCTGAGGGAGCTGGGGGTGTTTAGCCTGGAGAAAAAGAGGCTCACGGGAGACCTTATCACTCCCTACAACTGCCTGATAGCAGACTGTAGCCAGGTGGGGGTTGGTCTCTTCTCCCAGACAACCAGCGACAGGACCAGAGGACACAGCCTCAAGCTGCACCAGGGGAGGTTTAGGTTGAACGTCAGGGAGAAGCTCTTCACAGAAAGAGTGATTGGGCACTGGAATGGGCTGCCCAGGGAGGTGGTGGTGTCACCATCCCTGGAGGTGTTTAAGACTGGATGTGACAATTTAGTGCTATGGTCTTGTTGACAAGGTGGTGTTAGGTTGTAGATGGGACTCGATGATCTCAAAGGTCTTCTCCAACCTACTTGATTCTGTGATTCTGTAAGGTTTGCTCTCAATATTTAATCATAATGTAATAAACTTGTTTTGAGGGCCTACAGTTAATGGACATAAAATCTAACCAAAGAGTACTTCCTTTTGTCATCAATTAGGGTCTTGATCAATTTGCCTAGACTGCATTTTAATTTTTCACAGTAAAATTTTAGAAATAGTTTGGTCCAATCCTTCTGGTAAAAAATAATAATTGCATGAGATTGAGAAAATTCACATATGCAATTTTAAATATTTGTGTTCTACTGTGTTGATGGAAGGAATACCGAAGAGATTATTGAGATATTATTTACACTTACATTGCTGACAATGTTATCATTAAAACAAAACAAAGCAAACAAAACAACTTTGCCTCTCTGTTTCAGAGTTGATAGGAAGTTGCAAGAGAGATTGGGCTATAACATCAGAGATTTTGGTTAAAAACCCTGATACTTTGCCCTGGAATACTGACAGAGGATTTGTGCTTGAAGTCAGTTTGATTTTCCAAATGTTATGAGAGGGGAAATTAATTTACAGTGTTGTAAAATCTGCATGTTTGTACCATTCCCCATGTTGGCTTTCAAATTGTGTATGTGATTAAAAGCAAATATCAGTTGAATCAGAGTGTTGATTTGATATGTCTCACAGAAATTTTATGTTTTGATTTTGCCATAATTTGTTATGCATTAGAGAACAGAAACTGCTTTTCTATTGTGATTGGAGCTCAAGAGAGCTGGGAAGCTGCATCTGATAAATTCACATCATTCATGTGACATCTTAGTAGCAAATTCAAGGAAAATAGTGGGTTCTGGTATGCAGAGGTCCAGACAGGCTAGTTGTCTTTCTGGTATACTAATGAAATTACCTGTGTGTTTTATAGTGTTTATAAGCTGAACTGTCAGTGGATTTTTTTTTTTAACACGATACACTCTGGGTCTATTAAGAAATAAATTCATCTGTAAAAGTGCAGCTAGCTTCAAATTTTTATCACAGGAGGTATTCTTCTGTCTTGGCTGCAAGCACGTCATGCTTTCTACTTGAGTTGTTAGGCCTTTCTTTCTGTCTTGGGTAACAGTGGTAAGTAATGTAGTTTTTCTGGAGAATGTTATGTGTCTTCGGACAACTCAAATTATCTGCCATTAAACACGATTGTTGTCTGTATGGGAAAGTTTTAAATACTGCATGAAAGGAGAAAAACAAAATTACTGAACATAGCCTGTATTATGTTTGTACCAGCTTTTCTGCTGGTGCATTATTGAGGAAAAGAGGTCCTGCAAATTCCTTTCCTAATGATTCAGTCAATGTAGACACAGTGCATGACTTGAAGAAAATGTATTTTTCTCATCTCTTATATTCTGCATCTCTGTTCTGTAAAATAAACAGACTAGCAAAGGGTAATGCAGTGGGTCACTAGCTAACATCAAGGAGCATTCCTGATTAGCCTGAAGCAGTCTGTTTACAAGTAGTTGATGTCTGAATAAATAGTATGTAACCAAAGAATTTAAAGAGCCTTTAGCTGGGAGGTCGTGGTAGCTTTTAGTTCTTTCTTTGATCAAACTAGGGATTTTTTTTCCTACTGACATGCTGACCTTTACTTTGTGAGTTTCTTTATTTCCTTTCCTCCTGCTTTGCCCCCCTATGGAAGCAAAAACAAAACCCTCCCAAACCCAAAACCACCCCTGCCCCCCCCAAACCTGACAACCCCCATCCCCCTCCCAAACCCCCCAAAACACCAAACCCCACCAAAACAAAAAGTCAAACAAAAGAAAACCCCAGAAAATCAAAACTGAAGCTATTGCTGCTATCACTTGGTTTACAAGTCTGCCATGAGAGGGTAAGTAATTTAAGATGTTGCCATAGCTGTTTTAAAAGCTGGCTAGGTAAGAAGTTAATCATCAGCACTTAGGGAGAAGGTGTGCATTCAGTTTTTGATGTGAAGCAAATTTTGACATATTCAGTGGTTATTTCAGTTTTGTACTAAACGTGTGTTTGGAAGAACTACTTTCAAGTTTTAAAACCCTTATCATACAACAGTAAGCAGTGGGTGGGAGCCTGCCTGGGGAGGTGCTTCTCCATGGTGTCCCCTCTCAGCTAAGCTTCAAAACAAAACTTTCATCGTTCTGGAGCTTCCTGGTAATCTGCAAGTTTTCCATGCTGTTTTTGAAGTTAGCCCACATCTCTGTCCCGAGCCTTGTTTCACCAGGAAGCAGGAACTGTGATGGCTCTGTGGACAGAGGAAGGGTCCCTCAACACTCTCACCAGCCCTGGTTGTGGAACAGGGGCTGGTGTAGCACTTCACTCCGGGTAAACTGCACAGTGCTCCTGGGAAATTGCCCTAGGGGAAATGGTTCACAGAAGCGTAAGGGGCCATTTAGCTGTGCAGTTGCTGTGCAGTCTGGAACAGGCGATGGGCAATTTTAGTTGAGTCAGTCTTGTGAGGGTTTTTTTGATAATTGCTTTTGCTGAGCTATGGTTGAGTGATGGTGAAGATGTGGGAGCAGAAGGCTGGGCTGGATGACTGAGACTTTCTTCCTGACCTGTTTTTTTTTGGGTTTTTTTTACTTTGTAAGTTTGTCTTTTCCTGCTGCTGTCAGTGCTCTGCTTTTCTTACACCACATTAGCCATGCTGCCTTCACATTTCCTTGACATGGGCAGGAAATGCAGGTTTTCTTACGAGTAACAGGAAGAGGACAGAGTTGGGGTGAAGAAATAATCCATGCAGAAAGATTTTGATCATCCTTACCACCCCACCCTCTGCTTCTAAAGGTGGAGCAGGAAAAGATTTTATTTTCTATTAGACTTCATAGTAACTAGGGAAGGGCAGTTCTTATAACACAAAAGAACATCTGGTATTTCAATCTGTACTACCTGATCACCATTCAGAAAACTGAAATAAATTCCTTTAAGTTATACAGTCATGATATATAACGAATTACACTAATATGGATATTAATGTGCAACAGTAAGCCAGTTAATTTTAAAGCGTAATGATAAATGTTATTCTTTTGAGACTCTGGGAACAAAATGGACTTTACCCAAAACATATTTGTAATTGTGATATATACTGGCTTCAGAAAACTGAAACATCCTAAGGGCATGTAAGGAATACCTCACTATCCATTCTTTGTGGCCATCACTTAAAAGTTTGGATGTAATTGTATCCTGTTGGCTTGTTAATGAGGTAGGTAGTTGAAAATCAATCAATAAATGGTCAAAGTCTGGGAAAAGCGGTGCCCTCGGCACATGGAGATGTGTCTTATCACTCCTGAGTGAGTGTGCACGGGCTTGTTGTGTATTGGGAGCCATCTGTAAAGCAGCGTTGTGTTTCTAGCATTAAACTACACAAACTTAGTAAACTCATTGTCATATGCTTTGGTATCACCTGTGTGTTTTTATGTAGACTAAGCTTCCTGCCACTTTTTTGTCACTTCAGCTGGGTTCCCCATGCTGCCTCTAGTAGAGGCACCCCAGGTAAATATTCCTGCTCTCGTCATGTCTTTTGTCATTTGATATTCCTAGTGTCCCTTTTGGCTTTCACTGTTTTTCTGGGAATTTCAGAATTTTCCAGGTTTCAGTCACTGCTTCTTTGCAGTTTGATACTCTAGTTGAGCCCTTCAGTGGCGCTGGTTTTGTCTCTCTTTCTGTCAAGAAAGTTCCTTCTTCCATGAGCTGGTGCTTTGTTTTCAAGCTCATCATGTGTGAGTCAGCTTTCTCTCTGGAAACCTGTTTTAGTGCTACATTTCCTTGTTTCCTCTTAGAAGACTCCATTACTTCAGATCCAACTTCTTTATGGAGAAAAGTAAATTTAATGAACAGTAATATTTTATCTAGTGAAAAAAATTTGGTTTTGGTAGGAAAGAAATGACCAGTTTATAGTGAAGTCTGTTCCTTTCCTTAGCATGTGTGGGGGTGTCCGGATGATAAAACTGAAATCTTATATCATATTTGATAAACTTATGCATGTACTGATTACATGGACAGAACTGGAAATGAATTCTGTATGAATAGGCAAAGACAATTTTATAATAGTTTGTCTGTTGTTGTGGAGCTGTTTCTTGGTAGATGTTCTTAGTAGTTTCATACTCCCCTAGTTAATCCTTGTGTCACCAGTACTGTCAGTGTTGCAGTTTTATCTTACAGTCTTGCAGTGTGTGGATTATTTTCATAAGCAAATCAGAAAACAGAACTACTATGGTATTTGTGTTTTGGTTTTTTTTGTTTGTTTGGTTGGTTTTTTAAAAATTTCTCTAGTTACCAATCCAAGCAAATATGTTTCATTGGTGTTTTTTTTTCTTCCCCTTCAGTTTGTGTGCACAAGATGAAACCGTCTGAGACCAGAAATATAGAATTATTTATTTAAAAAAAACAGCGTGGCAAATAATTTTTTGTTCTCCTCATTCTTTGGATTTCCAGTATTTTTCCCCCCAAAAAGGAAAGAAACAAAAACCTTCTTGTCCAGAGTAGTGGTTATCCAGTGAAGTTCTTGTATTTCTCTTCTCAGGAAATTTTTTTAGCCAGAGTGTATTTGTTAATTTTCAATCTTAAGCTTTCTCTGCCATCATGCCTTCTGGATACTGTGATCATATCTTACATAGGAATAATAAATCATACATAAAGTGCCTCCAGAGTGGTAAACAACAACAAAAAAGGTAGCTTTATAATACTTTGGCTCAGAGTAACAGTTTAGATATTTCAAAATAAATACTCAAAAATTACACATGATAGAAATGTATATTTTCCATTCAGGAAACTGAGTTGATAGCATATAATCTACAAAGTAATAGATCTGCTTCCAGATTGATTGTTTAAAAAAAGCTGCACATTTGTTAGGCACTTCCACTGTATTTATCCTTAGTTGTTATTTTAAGGACCTTAAAGAATGCCAGTATCAAAACCCACCAGTTTTAATCAGACTAAACAGTTCAGTCTTCCTTTCCTGTAGTCATTATAAAATCTTAATTTGTTTGAGAAATGGCAAATTGGCCTTTATTAATTTGGTCAGTGCTCAGGGTCATGCTTGTCAGCTGAATAAACATGAAAAGAAAAATATATTTATCTCCTAGTGGCTTTTCTGGAATTTGAGTGGGGATGTTGCACTATTCATTCCAGAGCAAAATAGGTCAACTCTCTTAAATATCCCTTTCTTTCCCACAACTCCAAAAGTACTAAGAAATCACGTTCCTGAAAATTAAATTAAGTACTGGATTTCCTATTAGTTGTGCAACAAGCTTAAGTCTGCAAAAATAAAATAAGCTCTACCTTCTGAATTTGTCTTGTAATCGGGTACTACTGTTCCAGTTAATGAAAAGTTAAAATACTTCAAAGTGGTAAATTCCTGTGGCTTTTAAAATCTGATCTCACTTGCAGAAGTAAGTAAACTCAGAGATCAAAGAGAACTGTCATACATTGATCTTTCTTTCTGAGGCTCTGCTTTTATAAATCCATAATGTTATAGAATGGGAAATGCAAAGCAAAACGTATCCCTAGATGCACATTAGCTTCAGTTGTGCTCGTAACAGTGATTGAAAACCTGCTCTCTCTCTGTGAGTCATTGTCTTAGGTGATCTGAAAAGGTGTCATTTTTATTTTATTTTTCTTCTTAACCCTTTCTGGCTCTATTTGTGTTGGTATATATTTGAAGTGTATACATATATAAGTAAAATCTTACGTGGCCAGCCCCTGCCCCCTCCCCATTCCTTGTTAACAGAAGAATGTCCACTTTTACCCAGGAGAGGTGTGTATATATATATATATATATATATATATATCTCAAGAAATAGGTAAGGGGTGATTAACTAACTGCAATAATCTGCCAGTGTGGCCATGTTTTCCAATAATGAATAATTCTGCCATTTCCATGATTAAAATTCAGAGCAGGTGATGTAATAGTGAAGGTGCGCTAAAGGTACTTGAACATCACTCACAAATCTAGCCCATTTTTGGGGGAGTTTATGATGTAAATGATTATCTTTTTCAGTGTGTATGCAAATTAGCTGCTTCCAGGGGCTGTGTTTCTTCTTTGACTTTGATCTGAAACAAGGAAATACTGATTGAAGTAGATGAAAAATATTGTATAAAACTTCTGTGCCTAAATCTGCTTTATGCTGTGCATCAGTAAGGCTACATATTTTTTTTAAGATATAAAAATAATACTTTCTGTGCTAATCTCCCTTCCATCTTTCTGTGTAAGACTTCAGGATATAATTTCTTGAGCAAAAAGCTATTTTGGTAATTCTGAGAGCAATGTGGGATTTTTTTTTTGTTTTTTTGTTTGCTTGAGGCTTCAATCTCAACTGGATTTTTAGTTAAGGAATTTATATTTGTAAGTGTTTAGGTCTGTATCGGAATCCTTTCACCTTAGGCATTTCAGGTCTTCTGTACTGGCTCTTTAATTATGAATGACTAAATTCAAAACTTAGAGTGATGGTCAAAGAAGCCCAGCTCTTTGCAGTGTGAAGGGAGAGGGATTTTGAGGGATGGAAGAAAATTCTCTCTTTGCAAGCTATAGTCTTCTTTCACTTCTCACTTTCTTTGTGTTAAGTATTCCAGTCCTTTTTCTCATAAGAAACATTTTTTTGTGTCTTTGATGCTCTATATCCATTCAGGTGCTTGCCCTGCCTGGTGTGGCAGCACAGTATGTTGGTGGTTAACACAGAAGCCGATGGATGCAAGAGTCACAATTATAAATCATAAACCACCTTTGCAACCCCAGCAGTGCTGTGTAAGCCAGTAACTGTGGCCCTAAGCTCAGGCAGTTGCAGTGGTCCTGTTGTCTAAAAATGTTGGCATAAGGTCCTGACATAGAATTCCTGGGTATTTGCTTGTCTAATTTTTTTTACTAAATTAGACTGAAGTCAGATGGTAAGGCCTGGGAACTGTATTCTGTCAGTTAGGGCCCTGATAATAAATTGACAGTGCTGTTTTGAGGTAGTGATGCTTTAATGGCCTATTCTGATAAGTTTCTGGGCACCATGTTAAATTGTCTGCAGTATGGACTTCTGTATACAGATTTCAGGAGCTTTGTGTCATCTAGACAATATGGGCTTTCCTCTCTTAAGATTTTTGGGCAGAGGTTGATGTGAGCAGGTGACTTTCATATTCACCTGGAAAGCAAACAGCTTAGGCCTGACTCATGAACGAGCTTGCAGTTGTTAGTAAAAGAGAGCTTTCAGCTTCTCTGCTCTTTTAGACAAGCTGCTATTAAAGGTAGGATAGGAACTGTTATGGAATTCGTTTTTCATAATGCAGACGAAGGAGCCGTGGAGATCTTCCCCCAAAAGGATTGACTCTGGTGCATAAATCCAGTGCTTCAAAACTGTAAAAGAGTGATCAAATAATTTTATGAAAAAGTTGACTCTTAGTATTTGAAGTTGATCTGTAAAACTTTTATGTTTGCACTCCACAGCTACAAGATAGAATACTGATCTTCAGTTTGCCATATTTGCACCATGGCTTAGCAATTGTAATTTGCACTATGCTCTATGCTAGTTAAAGTTTATTTCTGCTCTCCTAATATGAAGAGGTAAACCACTGGCACTACTTAAGCCTGTATGATAGTGAAACAAACATGAGGTCGTGTTACTAGACTAGCACACTCGATCAGTACGATTTTTCTTTTCTTGACCGTAACATGAAGTTGTAAAAACTCCCAGAGTGTACTGTACTTTTTGGTTGGTGGAGTCCCTAACAGTAAAGCTTGGTCTGTCCAGAGAGTTGATCTTTGTATGCCTGATGGCATATCTCAAAATGCTGGCTGAGCTGTTTCTTAATAAATGAAGCCCTAGGTGTTGTGGCCTTTAAACTGCTGTGAACCTAGGAGAGAGACTAACCATGGAATTTGCTGTCTAAATGCCAAGGTGTCTTCAGCTGTCGTGGACTATGAAAGTGCAGCATTTCTTCTTCCGTAGAGAAACTTCAGGGGAACTCTCCAAAAAGTGAGTAAGAATAAAATTTAAGAAATTATTTTTTTCCTAAAACCTTGCAAACTACTTCTGAGTTGGATTTAGGACTTTGGCAATGAAATTAAGAGGGGCATGCCCTCAAGATATGGGAAAGGAGCCGTACTGAATTTCAAGGGTCTTCTTTTCATGTACCAAACCCCCTCATTACTTTTGATACTATCCTTAAGTATTATCTTTCACTTACTGTGATCTGAGTTTTCCCTTACACAATCTTCTGAAGACTCTTGGTGAGATGTTGAGGTAGGACCTGATAGCAATACTGCTGTCTCCCTTCTGTTTGCACTACATGTCTTCTCTTTGGGAGGGATGCGAACTGATCCTGCAAAGATCTGGTGGAACAGAGTCTAGTGTAATCTGTAGCCTGGGGATGAATATATGCCTCCTTGAACTGGCTTTTTGACACAGCGTACAATGTAGCATTTCTCCTGATGTTAAATACTGGCTTGAAATGAGAGGGGAAGTGAGTGGCTAAATTGAGCATTTTATTCTTTGTTTCTTTCATTCCTTCAAGTCTGTATATCTTGGGGCATGCAGCTGTCCACTCAGTGTAATGTCAGGGCTTGGTTTTCCTGCTCTGCTCTGAGACTATGAGAAGGGAGGGAGAGGTCTGCCTTGCCCTAGTAACCTCAGTTGTGGTAGGCTGCTCAGTGACTTGGTGAACATGTATAGGCTCAGCAACTGGTAAGGTGTCCAATGGGCTCATGTCCAATTGCCTGTTTTTCATTACTCTTTTGTCTTGTCTGGAGAAGCTGGAATCCTTTTCTTCACTGGAGTGAGATGGCTTTCCAAAACGGAACCAGCTGGAAGAGCTTGCTGCTATTTGGGCAGTTGTCTTTTAGGTAGAGGCAGAGGAGAATTTTATCAGCTGAGACAGTTTTAGGACCCTTAAGATCTTGGTTTAAGAAAGGTTATACTGCTGAATTTAATGCAGACATTCTGCTGATCAGGCATTTCGAGATTTTTCTGTCAGCATCATCACGTTTCATCTAAACATTTTTGTGATTGGGCTGTAGGCTGTCTTAGAGGACCATTCTCTTAGTAGTGATGTTAACTACACATACTGCTGTTGTGAAGACACACATCCATCTGTTGGCTGGCAGGGACTGCAGCCTCACATGTTGAACATCTCAGGATATCTTTTAGCAGTCTGTTCCTGAATATTTCCAGAACCTTGACTAAATGAGGAGAATGGGACAGAAATCTGAGATCAGATTTCTAATTTATGCTTCATTATAAAAAGAAATGGTTTACAGGCAGTGCATAACGAGCTGCATACCCTGAGGTCATTGTTCTGGAGATAAAACACCCAGCAGTGCCAGTCATCTTATGGGAGCAGTAAAGAGAAGCATATCTGCAATACAAACTAGAGAATAATGAAGACTCAAATGGTAATATGAAAGTATAAAAGAAGTACTAAACTTTAGGAGGTTTGCATCACTTCATTTCTGATTCTTCTTTGCCTAACAGTGGCCTCGAGCTGCTTCCTTGCTTGTACTTACACCAGTAAATTAATTTAACTTTTGTAGTTATGGAAAGTAGCATCCACTGTGGAAGCATAGTGGCTACTTGTGAAGATATGTGCCAAAGAACTTGGATGCAGTAGTGGATCCTGACTGAAGCTAAGATGCCTGTAAAGGGGGACAGATGAACTTAAATCAGGCAGGCGGCTACAGGATGGAATTGTCTTTTCGCTCTTCTTGCTGATTCCTCTTTGCTTCCTCCAGGCACCTGGGAAGTTTCTCCCCTGCCTGCCACTTTGGGGAAGGTATGAGTATGGAAACTCTGAACCAGGAGCCTGAGCTAAGGTGTTAGGAACTTTTAAAGATTACTATTTTTATGAAATGCTGTTACAGAGAAAATATTTGTGTTAGTTTTGATTTGCTGTTTGAGTCAGGATCTCTACCACTACTGTATTTCTTAATGAGGCTATAATGTGTGTTTGAAACTACAGCACGGTAGTAGCCTGGAAGAGATTTACAGTCCTTCACATTCTTTAGCAGTCGTTCATGGAAAGTCCATTGTTTCATGTTAAACTTGTGTGACCTCCTGGTATGCTGGCCATGTGAGATGTGAGACTGTAGGAAAGGCCATTTAATTGATAGTCTTTGTATGGGGCATGAACAGCTGTGGTGCAGCACCCTAAATCTTGCTGCATGCATATAGTTCTGCACCTTTGCATCTGCAAAAACAGAGGAAGCAGTAGTATTACCAGGGAGAGTATGGCTTGGGAATCTAAGTTAACAGCTTAAATATAAAGGATAATTTAGAGTGGTTACACTTCTTATTAAACAGATATGCTATTTGTGCTAGTTCCTACATGATTTTATAAAATAAGAACAGGCATGTGTGCATTTTCTATCCATTTTCTTTGTTGGAAGGTTGCTGATTTCATTGTCTTTGGACAGCACAGTGTGTACCTGTTAGAGGAAAGAATTCTGGATCCTGTATTCCCTGGATGGGAAAGGACTGTGGAGGTAGTAGTCCTACAGAGTGAATCCCTAACTGATATCCAGATACCTTGGTTTATGGTATAGTTGGATTCATACAAAGGGCCTTGAAGTGTTTGGTGTTGTCCTTCCTGGGGAGGAATGTGCTGCAGAAATGTTGCATGGAGTTACTCCCTCCTGAGTGACTTTTATAGAGTATACTGCTGATTGATTAGATGCTTGTAGTCTTCAGGAAATCAAATATTAAAGCTGTATTCTGCCAAATAAATTAGATACTTAAACAACATTATTATTATTATCATGCAAAATATGATCTGTCTTTTCCAGATAGGTAGGGTAGCATTCAAATATTAGCTAGAGGAAGCTTAGTGATTGCTGAAGTACAAATCAGTGTGGCATAGCTTTGAGATTCAAAGATGTTTGCCCTCCTGACCATAAGCTACATACCGTTACCAATCATTTTTTGAAGTTGCCATGAAAATAAAGATGATGTCACTAAGAAACTAATTTGTGTATCTCAGTTGCTGTACTTTACCTGTATTTTTATTCTAAATTCCAAGAGGGGAATGCATCAGTCATGGTTTAACCCCAGCTGATCACTAAGCACCATATAGCTGCTCACTCACTCCACACTGTCGTAGTGGGATGGGGGGCAGAATTGGAGAAAAGTAAAACATGTGGGTTGAGGTAAGAACAATTTAGTAATTGAAATAAAGTAAAATATAGTAATAATAATCCTCATCTTGATTTAAGATGATTCAATGTTTTTCTTTTTTGCGAAATAGTTTTATTAAATAACTTTTAAATTCAGTATTAAAGATGTCCAGTTAATACAGCAGTTGAACATCACTAAAAAACTGGGTTAACTCCCACAGTGATATGTAGTCACACAAGTCATAAATTTCAAAGCTTTTAGCACGGCATGTTTTTCCTTGTGGAATCTCGTTAGTATGGCTTAGCAAGATTGTTTTATTTGAATTTCAGGCTATGGTTTAGTGAATTGCTGCTATCTATCAGAATCAAAGAAACCAACTAAAATGAAGTGAAACTGTACTGTAGGTGAGAAAGATATATCCAAAGGATAGTCTATTTGTGTATATAGATGAAACTAAAGAAGTGTTCATGATGTCATGTTAGATTATTCCAAATTGCTTCTCCTTATACTTGAGAGAGCCTGAAAAATTAGATTGTGTGGTTTAAGAAAGAAGTTGTCTTGGGCCTTCTTTGTATGTATGACATGTTTGGTGCCAACATGTCAACTGTTTGAATGAAAAAATGGTTGGTTTCCAGACAACTTTGACTCTGTATCTCATTATTTTATTAGCCTTTTCATCCCTTATGCTGGCTTTTAGTACTTTTAAATAAAATGTTCATTTTTTAGAAACTTTAGGTTCTAAACCGTAGAAAAGACAATATCTTTGCCCTCTAATAGCTTTAATTAGTTTTCAGATTTTGAAATGGCAAAAATGCTTCTGTATTTTGAAGCCACTGTGTGGAATTGCTCTAGTTGATAATCTCTATAATTTTACACAGATTAAAGGATTATGTGTGATTTAAAATTTCTAACATTGCCTTAGACAACTTCTTCTGGTTTTTGAAAGATGTAGGGTTTCATTATTTTGAATAAGAAGATGTAACCCTGAGAATACAGGATGGTATGGTGCTTACTTGAAATGAGTGCACAAAGCTGATTTACAAGTCAATTAAAAGTCCAGCTGCCTTACAGGCAAGAGATATTGAGTAGTCCCTGATAACTGAAGGTGATCGACAGCCCTCCCCTTTCACTAGTGGAAAGTGCAAAGAAAGTTGAAGTAAGACCCTAACACAGTGTGAAACATCATGGGTAGAACTGTACTTTATTTTTTACTGAATCAGGTTACTTTATGAAAATATTGTTATGAAACCCTTCCCACTGAGGGGTTACTACCATCTGGCCGACATTGTAGTGCTTCTGTGCTGAATCCTACAATGTAGACATTTAAAAGAAACTTGCATTAAATTACTTAATAGATTCATGGTGATACCAATCAACTGCTATAATTTAGTATACGACTAATCCTTGTAATTTAGAGAGTTTTAAGTCATACTGAACTTCTAAGGAACTGTGTGTAAATCTCTTGAGGTGATATGATCTAAAAATAAATCTCTAAAAGCCATGCATCTTCTTTTGCTGTTGATTTTAGATTTTCTGTATGAGGGTAAAGAAACACCAGCTCAAAATAGTTTGTAAAAAATGCAGTTGTTTAGATTTGGACGCTTTTTACATGTCCATTTTGTGGTTCCCTACACATATATACTAATGTCTGTTCTTTCAGATAAAATGTGTGATACATTCTGCTATCTTTTCCTTGCCTAATGGAACTTAATGTAGGAATTTTTTTAAATCTAAGTAGAGATCTTTTCTTCTTTCAGCCATCAATGTAATTGTTTTAAATAGCTGCTTGTTTAATTGGAAAAGCCTAAAAAAGGCAGGACAAGTAAGGGTAAATCTACTTAATTAGTATAGGTTTTACAGTGGGGCTGTTTAGAATGTACAGACAGTTACTTAGATTACACAAAGAATTAAATAGAAGGGTGGAGTATTTAAAATGATCCAGTGTCACCTGTCTGGTTACCTTCTCACATGGTCTTCATGGTTTTTCCTAATTGTAGTACTACTTAAAGTCATCAGACTAAAAAAGAATAAAAATCTTTCTTAGGCCAAATAGTGTTGATAATCCCTTCTGGTAATGATAGACCTGCGTAAATTGTCTGAGACTGACAAATGGCAGCTTAGAGATGATTTGAAATGCAGTGGAGGCACTTAAAATTACAAGCATGGTTCTTGAGGATTACCCTTAACTACAAATCTCTGCCAGATGCAAATTGGATTGTGCACCCTTGCTTCCAGATATTCTTACCTTTCTGATATTTTTTCTGCTAATTTTGCTGATGAGGCTAAAGGAGAAGTATCCCAATCTCTGAATTCTGTGTTAGATGATGAGGGCAAACTGTAAAGTTATCAAATAAATGCCTTATTCTAGTTCACTTTCAAACGAGTTCAGGAAAAGGGTTTTTCATGGTAGCTATTGTTCGGTAACTGCGCGTGCTGTCTTTCTCAGCACTGAACGGGAAGAAAGAGATCAAAAAGCCCTTGTCTGCAAGGTCTCTTGTGGCGAGGCTGCATTATTTAAAAACTTAGGAGCGTGTTAAAGGCAAACTCAGGAAAAACCTGCATTTTCTGGATGTGTCTCTGCTGCTTGTTAAGCTTAATTAAAAAATATGAGGAGATACACCTACTGGTAATTATCACTAATTTGTGCTCAAATTCACACATGCACATCACTGGTACATTGATCAAGTAAAGCGTTTCTTTTCTCAATCAGACTGTAAATTAACAATGCAATCCCTTCACATAAATAATCTTGCTTTCATCCTGCATTGATTTATGGATCAACTTCAGCTCCATTACATGCTGAGAACCTTTTACTCCAAGCTCATTTCATCATGGGTTTCTCTCTTTTGTTTTGTACCTGCCTTGCATAAATATGTTGTGATTCCCTTTGATATGCTATTCCTAATGAAAGTGATGCTGAATTTGAAGCTTTATGTGGCAAAATGGATTATTTAGTATTTTAATAGTTGAAATAAAGAACAATAAATTGAAAATTTTTTTTTTACTTATTATGTGTGAAGATTATATCACCCCTTTTTACAAGTGTTGAGATCCGATTTAAACCCAGAAGAGCAAAGAAAATTAGGTCTCTGTGTATAAACCGGAAAGGACTTAAAAGGTTCCAAATATGCCCAAAAATGAGATTAAAACCAAACGAGATGTTGGTGCCAAAAAATGGATATGTTTTATTCAATAGTAAAAGAGGCAAAGAGAAGGAAAGAGAAAAGAAAGAAAGAAAGAGAGAAAGAAGTGTGCATGGGGGGCGGGGGGTGGGGACGGACAGGGAGAGAGTGACAGGGGTTAGGTGGGAGCATATCACCCATCCGAGGGTCCCAGTGATGTCTCGCTGCTCCCCTCCATCCGGTCTCCTGGTGGTGAGGGTCCCCTGTCACAGCCACATGCCACCACACGCTGCCTCGTGCGGAAGAGTAAAGAATCCCATGGATTAATATACATTTGGGCAGGTGGGAACGCCCAGGTGCCTCCCTTACAGGGGCCAGTTTGGCACTGTCCCTTGCAACATTGAGGGTCTGTTGCATCATCTCTGGTGCTGCGGTGCAGGGTCTGGGGACCCCTTTGGGGGGGACCCTTTGATGGGCCATGTCACCCCTCTGTCCTTCGTGTGGATGCAGCGTCTGCAGGGTGAAGGGGCCCCTCAGCTGAGCTGCTCTGCACGTGGGAGGATGGGGGGGTCACTGCGCCTCTCACCAAGGCTTTCCAACACACACCCAAAGCCTCTCTCCCCACCCTTTGGTGCGAGGGTCTGTGTGAGCCTGGCAGCTGATAGCCCTGGGGCCCGTGATCTCCACCTTGGAGGTGCTAAGCTTGTGCTTTGCCAATGTCCCCAGCCCTGAGTTGATACTTTCTCTTATGTTCATCAGCGAGCAGTGTTGGGCCTCTCAGAACCCCATTCAGGGTGTGGTGGTCTTCTCTGCAGTTTTGTAATACAGTTTTAGAAGTCCTTCATGAAAAAGTTTAACTGGTAAGCTATAGTATTTCAGTCTCTTACAGTGAGGTACTCGTGAATTGCTGTGGCTGGAATGCCCAGTTATACTTAACATTGCTTACTAGTTCTTAACACAATTCTTACTAGAAATCTGCATTTCAAATGTGTTTTCCATTAGTCAGAGAAGTAAGTTAATGAGTAGGAATTTTGTAAGTTGCTGAGAAGGTCCCTCAAATGCTGCACTATGGTCAAGAAGCTCTTGCTGTGCTTGAAACAATGTTTTTTCAGAGTGGTTTGTTATGGGGAGCTGGTCAATGGAAACAGGAATGTTTCAGCTTGCATTTTTATTTTTAATTTTGATGTAACTGAGGGAAAAGTGAGACCTAATTGAGCATGGATGGAGCAGATAGACTTGAATAAACAATTAGTTTTCTGAGGCTTCCAATGTGATAGAATAAATGAAACCTTTATAGGTAGTCTAGGAGCTCATTGGTGAATGTGAATGGAAATAGATTTTATAAAGAACTAAACTGCTTTTGCTTCATTAGTATTCATGGTATAACAAAAAAACCCACAACACACCACCTCTTTCCAGAGTATATATATATTCTCCTCTGAATTATTTTTTTCCATGAGACAAATGATGATGGTGTCAACAGCTGATGAAGATGAATAGGCTTCTTTCGTATGTATTTAATTTTTTTTTTCATTTGAAAGTGACTTTGAAGGTTATTTCTAAGTTTTCATCCTGCTAGTTGAAGAGCCAGAAAAAAGTCTTTCTTGAAAATCTGTGTATGAGCCAAAGCATTGGAGAGGTTTGAAAAAGGTGTGTGTGTGTGGATGCCTTCACATGCATACAGCATAAATACATATTTCCATGCATTTGTCATGGATTTTTTGACCTGTAAAAAGGATTATTAAAATAATTAAGGATTAAAATTCTGCCTATAGTGTCTAAAATATCGAAGTTCTTTTCAGTTTGCTGTGTAGCTAATTCCTGCTTTTGTTGAGAAATTAAGGAAATACTCAGTGTGGCTAGTTTAATATCTTTATCTAGAGCAGAGCATAGTGCATAGCTAATGCTACTAATGGCTCTGCATATGATAATAAGAAAATGAATGCAGCCATAGAAAACTGAAGAAGAAAAAGCTGCCAAAGAGGTGGCTTTATCCAGGGGAAGGTAAGAAAATAGTACTTTGTCACGGTATTAATAACTTTTGTTTAAACTTGCTGGTTCCTACTGTTTTAGCCGAAAACTTTGTTGTCTTTGTTCTCTCCCACTTCTTTAAGTAGATGAACCAGTGAAAACAAAACAACCCTCTGAAGCGTGTGCTTAGTGTAAGGAAGACGTGATTTTTTGCAACTGGCTCTTCCCTGCCCTGCCAAGTAATTTCTTTGTGGGGACGCAGCGGGGGTCAGCCACCGCTGCTCCTCAGTGTCCATGTGCCTGCTGGAAAGGATCAGGACTGCTGTGTTGATGCCTGCTCCTTAAACCTGCAGTGTCTTGTTATGTCTGAAATGGTGTGTGTGCAGTTCTTATTCTGCTGCAGGTTTCCAGCTCTTGTCCCTTTGCCCCAGCAAAGATGTTTCCCAGACCCCAGGAGCTACCCACAGGTTTGTGGTTGGGTTGTGTCCTTGATTTCCCCCCAGACTGGATCAGGGGTGCTTCTGCTAGCTTTCTCTTGCTGCCTCCTGGCTTCTCTCTGGGTCTTTTGCAACAGGCAGATGTGGCAGTAGTCACAGCAAATTTCAACACCACGGAATGCTTTTTCCTGACAAGATGGCCATCAGGACAGGGGCAGGAAGGGAGTATCCTTCCTGCTGCATAGCAGTGGCACACACTGCTGCACATCTGGGCAGCTAAGGGTGGGCTTTCTTTTTTTATCTGATTTTGTCAGATCCTTTTTAAAAACGGTGGGAGCAAAGGTAAATGTACATGAGCGTGCTTCCTGATGCCCAGGCAGTGGTTGGAAGGGCTGTACCACTGCAGAAAGTGGGATATTTTTTCCCCAGATGGTACCCTTGCAGCAGATCTGAGTGGGTTTGGCAGACCCCTGGGACACTGTTCTCTGTTTTCATGCTTTTTTTTAGTTGACCTCTCAAACAGACTTCCTCACGGAATCTGCCGTGTTGGATCTGGTCCTTCTGTGTCCTTCCTAGTAGGGCTGACCTGTTGAGCTGCTGCAGCGTCATCCTGGCTAGCAGCCTGTTTGCGATGCTTTGACTTCACTTTTTTGAGAGTGCTGACAGTTTTTCCTAGTTTGGAAATGATATTTTTGTCAGAAGCAAAAGGCCTTAGCACGTCATATGCCTTCCTGAGAAGATACCTGTATGACTATCAGAATAAAACTAAAAAGGGTTGATGTTACCCGTAAGTAAAGTGCCCTATGTGATCCCTTTTAACCATGGGTTGAACTGTATTTATTTAGCACTCTGTTCTGGTTTTTGCTCTTGTTTTTAGGTCCTGATAACAATGTCTGCAGAACTTGCTACTTGTTAATCTTTTGATGTTTGTTAAAGCTGCATGTGTAGATGCAAGGAGACTGAGGGCAGGCTGAGTTATTGGAGGCAGTGTCTTCAATACAAATACTGTTGCTTCCTTTGTTTCCTGGAAAGGGAGCAGTCTATCTTTGAGTCTGTATGTACAGATGTAGCACACAGGAGGCTTTCAAGAACTGAAGGACTCTGTCATATTGTAACAAAACTGTTCCATCTTAACAAGGGTAAAGTAATAATTGGCTCAGACAGCAGTGCACATGCATATTTATAGGCCACTTTTTGGCCTTGTAGAATACTGTAAAGGCTGTGCTTCATTTTCTGTGCAATCGTGTATAAATATGTTTCTGAGAAAGCATTGGATGCAAGCTGATTTTTTTTAACATAGCTATAGCTGATACTTCCAATTTGTCTGAGTTGTTTTTATTTGCTTTTAATTGACCAGACATCAAATACGTTTTCAAGAAAAATACAATTGTTTTAAATGTAGATTTGCATTTTTAGAATGAGTGGGAAGTGGGTAGCAAGATAATATGGTTATGTCTCTTTTGATCCATAGCAGAATTCTTAAAATGTTTCTTTTACTACCTAGGATATGATAGGTAAGATGCTATGGAAAAGCATGACTTTGTTTGCTGATTCTCTTTATTTATGCAACGTCATGTGTTCAGCATAATAAACGGGACAATTTTGAACAGTGACTTTAGTTATAAGCACTGTGTTTCTGCATCTATGTGGGATGTAAAATCAATAAATACAATGGTTAGAAGTGATGCTTTGTGAATTGCAGAGCTTTACTGTGGGTTTCTTTACCTTGTTAAGGACATGTTTGCAGTGCCAGTTGCAGGTTGCAATCATGTGTAAATCAAGTGTTGCTGTATGAATGATTAGCAAATTTGCCTGTGAACAAGACCTTTTCTGTCTCTAATCCTTTTCAATCCACAGTGAGCCTGGGATCCGACTTTCTGTTCATGCCGTAGCTGACGGACTGGTGTTGCTGTCCTTACAAGGAAACTGGAGGTCATGGGGGGAAGTGAGATAATCCAAGGCTTGAAGTCTAGTACTAGAATGACAGATGCCACTAGGCTGGAGAACTAGTGAGATCTTTGAGCCCAAGCCGAACAAGACCTTTCCCATGGAGAGGCAATGCTGAATTTAAGGAATGTGGGATAAATAGTCACCTTCCTTCTTGATCTGTGGTGGTGGAAAAAATATCTGCTTGTTTTTGAGGAATTGTGGTAGGAAACAGAGCGAGAAATGGGATCTTTCCTGTCCACTGAAATCCTTGTGGCCTATTGAGTCTTGCTTTGTATCCGCTCTTCGCCTTCATTATCCATGGCTTCTTGGAGGTGGTGCTAGTTTTTGGAGAAGTTTCCTTTTATCTCTGTGTACTAAGTTATTTTTGGTTCTGTGTTCTGCAGAGGCTGCTCTGAGAGCTGTGAATATTCAGAATAATTGCATAGTTCTCCAAACCCTACTCAAAACTAAGGTGGATTGATATTGCTTGTGGGTAAAGGGAATGTAGAGTATTTCAATCATCAGCTGACTGAATTGGAACTGCTGACAGTCTTGTTCAGCAGATGTGTTTGATACAGGTTTGTGGGTACTCATAGCCCTAGATTGCTCAGATTGCACCCGCAAGCAGAATCCTTCAAAAGCTGACGTTTTTGTGACCAAAAGCAGTGGACTCATGTGTGTTGCAGACATGAGTTACTGCAGGACATCTATGGAAATTTGTTTGTACCTTTGTTTGTGATGGTGCTGTAAAACAGATTTCTCTGGTATCTATACTACACAAAGAGCATTTCCTCTTCAAATCTAATTTGGTTCTACTGAGTTCTTGTCAAGCATCTGGAGTAACTAAACTGCACTATGCTCTTAATTCACTAAAAATGTATTTTAAAATGAATTCTGAGATGCTTTTGGAAGGTATGATCCTGTCTGTTAATAAGATTATATTCCATGTTGCTCTCTGTGTCAGTGCAGCTACTCAAAACTCATGTATCTGTGCCAAATGTAATTAGACTTAGGGAGAGTATTTAAATGATAAGAACATACCTCTCCCCTATGCCCAGCTGAAGTAAGTTTGTATAGCTTGTCTCAAAAAATACACTTTGCTGGACTATTGTGTTCCAGCAACTGTGCTTAAAATGCTTGCAAAGAAGCCAGACAGAGAGGCAGCGTGCTGAGAGGAACCCAGTGTAAATAACATGAAGAAACAGACTGATTTCTATCAAAGCAGACTAGTAGGAGCATAAGGGGTTAATCAGTGTTGAACTAGTGGTGGGTCTTAGCACGATTGCTTCTGGCATAGCTTATGTTTGAAGATGCAAGAGACAGGAGGGATTTGTAAGGTTTGTGAAGCCATGCTCCTCTTAAGCGTTTAACTTTACAATGAGAGTTTTTACTGAATGACTGAATCTCTCTTCAACATCGGGGAGGCTTCTATACTTTAATCTGCATAGGACTGGAGCCTGATGCTTTCTCACTTCTTTAAACATCTGTGATTTGACATATTTCATGACAATATACTTATTAGAGTAGTTTTCTTTGGGGGCTTTGGATTGATAATGGAAAAAACCCTAAACAGTAAAATTACACTGGTTATTTTCTGCTTTTGATACACTATATGTGAGAGTTTTCAGGTAATGCATCTCTTTTTTTTGGATTGGTGCCTGACTGGGGGAGACGTAAAATCGGTGACAGTGTACAGCCCTTTTATAGAAACTTTAGGACTGAATATGCCTATAGAGCATGATCTGAAGTAGAGAGAAGCCGTGCTGCGTTCAGGAGGAAGAAATGGAATTGCTTAATAGAACATCTTTGTTCATATTTTTAAGACTGAATGCTTGACCATTATTTCCCAGTTTCTATGGAAAGTAAAAGTATTGCCTGTGGAGCAGTTGGGGGAGGTTGGAAGTGAAGTATTTTGGACAGTGAAACCATAGTGGGTGTTGCAAAAAAAAGTGGAGCTGATCGGATAAGTTCAGTTCTCATTTCAGTTTAATTTGTATTGGAAAAAGACACTTAGTGTTGCAACAGATCTCAGCAGCCCAGAACAGCTTATTTTCCTTATCCTGGTATTAGCAGTGTGATTGTATTCTCTTAGCTTCATTCACCTTGTACCACAGATTTTCTCTCCTGAAATGCATTTTCCTTCTGACTGCCTCACTCCTCATTATGTACTCGGCTCAAATTGTGCTCCTAAACACTGATGCAAGGTCTTATTTTGAATCAGTTGTCATGTCCTTAATTTTCATAAGGACATGTGAGCTGACGTACTTGATGATACAATTATCAAGCAGAGAATTCATTCTAGCTTTAGAATAAATACATGATGGTAGATAGGTGGATTTAATGCTACCGAGGTTTTAAAAAATATTAGCATAATCCTTTCTGAGTAGGTGAGCTGTTAAAAGTCCGTAATACAGTATGGGAATAATTTTCTTCAGAGGAATGTATCTGATTCTATTCACACAGAAAATGAATAGCTTGAAAATACAGAAAAAAATTGAGAACAAATTGATTCCTGTATAACTGGAGGAGACTATCAGTCAAATTCCATCCATGTTTCTATAGGATCTCTAAATCTACGTGTAGAAGTCTGTGGTAAGGATATTCTGATACTCTGTTCGATGTAGTTTTTAAACCATTCTCCTCTAACAATACTCCCTGTTCCTTTTTGTAAGGTTCATAGGCGTGAGGGGAGCAAGTAGGGTTTTGTTAAAGCTGTTATCTCCTAAATTTTACAGTGCTTCTGGAGAAATTAATCATACCTATGACTTAAGCAGGCAGATTTTTTTATTAAATGTATGGAAAAATGGATTGGGAGAAGTAAATGTTGTGGAACAGTATGTTCTTCATAGGTTGGTGTTTGCTATGTGTTTTCTGTCTTTCAAAGTGCCTTTGTTGAGAAGGTATTATTTAATGTTGGGGGACAGGGGCTTTTAAGTAAGTTAACTATCCATGCATTGTGAATATTAACAGCAGAGACTGGTGGCGAGATGTGTACCGATTAAAAATCCCTCTCTAGGCAGCCTGTGTACTAACTTAGCCTCCCCTGTACTTTATGTACAGGGCACTCAAATACACTTGTTTGCACAATTTTCATTCTTCACTGTTTTCATTTTCTAGCTGAAAAAACCTGCCTTCTGTTATCCCAGTGCCCCTAAGGTCACTAACATTTCTTTTCGAAGGGCGTTGAGAGAAGGGTATAGCTGCAGCCTGAGTGCAGGAATAAGACAGTGGGCAGAGCATGGGGTAGCCAGATCCTCAAGGTGTAACATGAATGTGTGTATGTTGGAAACTGCCTGCAGAGATACAGCTATTGTATTCCTTGCAACTTGAAGTCAAGCAAATTTGACTGATAAAAAAGGGGAACCAGCCAAACCCTGGTTATCCTGTTGCGTTTGCATGCCACGGAACATCAGCACATGTCCATACTGCTAGTAAGCCTGAAGTAAATACCAGTACAGTGATAATTGTGGGTGGGCAAAACTGAGTGCTGAGTAGAAGCATCTTAATAAAATTATTTAAAATATCTCTGGTAGAATTTCAGCTGTCCTCTAGATAGTTGCTTTAATGTTGTCCTGTGGAGAGCAGTGTCTAATCTGTACCTGATAAGATGCAGAACCTGAACTCTCATGGTGTTCAGGTTCCCAGGAGGTCTTTCAAATAAATATTAACAAGTTTGAATAGGTCTTGCTGTTAGTTATTCATTTGAATTTGATATAATCTTCTTACTGAATGACTGCAGTGTCTTTTTGACTGAATTAACCACTTTGTAAAATTTGGATGTGTAACATGTTGTGCATCTTCAGAATCAGATTTGTGTTCCAAGGAAGCAGGATCTAATGTTTCTGTTGGTTTCCTTGGACTTGAGTGCTCTGCCTGGCAGGATGGGAAGGCAGTTCCGCTCAGGGCAGAAAGCCTCTTCACCTGCTGCAAAGGCTTTTGCTTGAAGTGAGGTCTGAATGGGGGCTGTAAAACCCCTCTAGTTCTGGTGCATGTTGCTTGTCTGTTCTTTGAGAGTAGCACAGGAAGGGAGCTTGCAAGCCTGGATACTTTCTGCAGTGCATTTCTGCCATATTTCCCCGGGCATCCAGAGCTGTTATGTCAAGGCTTTTAAAGGGTATATCCTTGCCCACTCTTCTTGGTTTACTGCCGTATCAGTTAGAATGTACAGACTCCTGTCAAATACATGTTTTACATGCTCTTAGGTTATTTTGGCCTTTTGGAAGCAAAAGTGAGTCTTTGGATAGCTTCCAGATATGCTTTGTTGATATATGTGTAATTATTCTTGTGAAGCAGGAGTTGGCCATAAATATGAAAATACTAAATCTTGTACTTCCATGTTGTTTCTTTGTAGTGTTAGGCCTTATAAACGTCTTTTGGTGTGATAGAGTCACTTAGCAACAAGGGGGCAAGAGAGTGCTGATAGGGCATTGCTGTTGAAACTATGACCTAATGGAGGCTAATATTTAAACTGTCTTAGCTCTCAAACATCATACTTTTCTGAAGCTGGGAAAGCATCTTAATTATGAGTTGAAGACCTAGCTGATACTCTGCTGGTCTGTACTATAGCACTGTCTTAAAATTTCTTCTGAAACCCTGAAAGCTGTGAAAATGGAGGAGAGCTTAATTGGAAATAATGACTTTAAATCAAACTGCATGTTGTGGCATGCACAAGTCTATTCATTGTGGGAGTCACTTGAACAAACTAGAGGTTGAATACCTGGTTAAAAGGGGAAAAGATGAGAGGACTGAAGATGCAAAATTCTGTTATGTTGGCTTAAGCGCTCATGTGTAGGGAGCTTAGTGCATGTATTGATTTTTTTTTTTTTTTTTCCCCCCCCGTCTGTCATTTAAAAGTTTGATGAACTTTAGTTCAGGAAAAAAGAAATTTAAAATGTGGTTGGTTACTTTGAAGTGTGAATGTGTTTTAATAAGGAGCATAAATTTTTGCCAGTAGCTCACCTAAAGCCTTGATGGGATCATGTCGTCTTCAGATGCTTGGACTGATTTGGAGTCTAGAACTAAAGAATCTCTGGGATCCATCCATCTATAAGCAGTTTGAGTAGTTGCTTTTAGACTTACATGAAAGACTCTCAAAATGGTGTTTTTTTAGAAGTCAGCTGTTGTCAGCCACCTCCTTTTTAAAAGAGTAATTTGTATTTAATTTGTAAATTCACCTTGTGAGATATCTTAGAAGTTGTAAGTACAGATATTTGTGATATGCCTGTGTTTGTGAAAGACAAATAGTAACAATAGTTAAGTAAATATTCTTTGTGACCCCAAAACCACTCATTTTAGGAAGGCGTGGGCTGTGAGTTAATCAAACACTTCTGTGTCTGTTATGAACATGAATGAGACTTAATATACTGAAGAGGCAGAATCAGAAATCAGTTGCATTTCCTGGTGATTTAGGAGTGTATGTACACTTCCAATGAACTGTGGATTTGATTAAGGAAACCTTTAAAACAAACCCCAAAACAATAACTAACCTGAAATATTAACTACATAGGGAACTAAATGTGGGATTCAAAACGCTTTGTAGGGAAGACAGTACATCGCTGTGGGATTAACTGTAAGCAAAAATGGGCTTTGCTGTGCAGTTTTATGAGTGTTTCTGGTGACCTTGACTCCTTCCTTTCAGTGGACAAAGAGGATAAAGGAGTCAGGTATGCAGGTGGTGTGTAGATTTTCTGGCTGATAAGTCTTGGCACATGAACTGTAAAAATCTAAGACTTAGACGTGCTTGGCTTCCTAAAAAATTGTAGTGAGAATTAGGGTTTAAATGTTGCAGAAAAAAAATTTGAAGGGTTTTTCAAAATAATGACATCATGCCACTGCAGCACTTTAAGGAGAAGGATGGTTGTAAAACTTTTTCTACTTTGTATAGTTGCATACCCTGCTTTTTTGTACTTTCTTTGTATTTGCTCACATGCATTTTGTGTTGTTTTTGTGGATTTAATCAAATGTTGAGCCATTAGATGTATTGTCAAGACCAGGCAGCTAAAATACTGTGTGGGAATGATGACAGGAACCCAATTTGAAGAACGAGAATCTTTATTTCCACTTAACTTCAAAGTCAGTGTAAATGAATGCTTCTTTTATAAGGAGGGTAATTTAATTTTTTTCTCACTGGCGTTGATAAATCTGTTAGTTATTTTTTCCCTGGACTGGGCAGTGGTTTACAGTTTGTTGATAGTGCAGTGCCATCTAGTGACTGCTGACATGGATGTAGGGAAAAACTGTCAAAGAAAAACGTTCGAGGAGCAGGTCGCTACCTGTAGTAGGCTTCCAGATCAGGTGGTTCGCAACTGCAGAAAGGCTGCTTTATGGAAGGTTGAGTAAGCTTAAGTATGATCCCTTGTACCTTGAGAGGGGACCTCTACAAAAAATGCTCCTTGTGTGAGAGTGGTTGGAAGTGGTCTGAGCTGTTCAAGAGGAGGATGGCTTTCTTACACAGCCAAACACAAATCTGGCACTTGCAAAATACTTCTTTTCAGTTAGCAAATTAGTTACCTTAAGATCTTTGGGCAAATGCTGTCATAATCTTTAGTTGAAGACATTTTTCTTTCAATGAAGATAAGCATTTTAAACAGTATAGTTACGTATTTTTTTTCTGTTTCTTTGCAGCTTGATCATATATTATCACCCCCACCTATGCCTTTCCGAAAATCCAGCAGTCCTGAAGTGTCTTCTGGCCTTGGAAAGTCTCCTAAATTTAAGAGGCAGTTGAGTGAAGATGGGAGACAGCTCAGAAGAGGAAGCCTTGGAGGAGCTTTGACTGGTAAGTAATGTCACCTGGAGATTTAGCACTTGTGGAGCTGATGGCACCTTGACCCCTGGTGTTTGCCTTGTGGCTGAGCTCTTTAGCAGAGGTGTAAGCTCCACCTGGAGTTTCCATAAGTCTCTTCCACGTGGGTTTGCTAGCAGTTAGTGAAATGAGTTGTGTTTGAGGTTTTGTCTCTATGGGCTGCTGATAGGTGGCCAAGCACAGCCTGAAAATGACCCCTATCTTGAGATTTTCATGACTGTGGCATTTGTTTTGCTGACTCACGTGCATCCATCCAGGGGATCCCGTGTATCTTGTTTCCTCAAGGAGTTGAAGTGCATGGGTCACAGGGTCACAGAATGAACTAGGTGGGAAGAGACCTTAAAGATCATCAAGTACAACCTATGACCTGACACAACCTCATCAACTAAACCATGGCACTGAGTGCCGCATCCAGTTTTTTTTTTGAACACGTCCAGGGACGGTGACTCCACCACCTCCCTGGGCAGACGATTCCAGTGCCAAATCACTTTTTCAGGGAAGAATTTTTTCCTGATGTCTGACCTAAACTTCCCCTTGCACAGCTTAAGACTGTATTGTCCCTTTAGACTTGATTTCATTAAAGAAAAAGCAATTTAGCCTCATTTATGTGGTAGAATACTCACAGGGGAGGAATTACCATACATTACCAGCTAGCCACAGGCTGTGGACTGCAGCTTCTCCTCTGTGGAGCCATGCATGGATGTGGATGCTGGAGGAGGCCTCAGGCCCTCCCTGCCCCAGTAGCATCTTCTAGATACTAGGTGCTGGTATTGTGACTGTTTACTGGGAGCTCTTTGGCTGTGCTGGTCACTGAAGAGTGATTGGTTTTGATTATGGAGCAAATTGAATATAAAAAACCAGGGACTTTGTGTATGTCAAGAAAAATAATTTTTAAATTCACTAGAGTTTGAATTAAGTATGTTCCTAAATGCATAATGGTTAATAGTTTGAGGCATTTGTTGTGCTTGGTGAGAGGGACAACAGACTTCAGTAAATTTACTGGAAGTTAAAAATTTCACAGAATAACAAAATATGCTGAGTTGGAAGGGACCCACAAGGATCATAAAGTCCAGCTCCTGGCCCTGCACAGGACATCCCCGAGAGTCACACCATGTGCCTGAGAGCATTGTCCAGAATCTTGAACTGTGTCAGGACTGGTGCTGTGACCACTTCCCTGGGGAGCCTCTTCCAGTGCCTGACCTCCTCTGGGTGATGAACAATTTCCTGACACCTTGCTTCAGCTTCAGGCCATTCCCTTGGGTCCTGTCGCTGCTCACCTGAGATACGAGGTCAGTGTCTGCCCCTCCACTTCCCCTCTTGAGGAAGTTGTTTTATCTGTCCAAGTGATGTCGATTGGTACTAGAATCAAGCACACGAAACTCAGGTTAGAGGAAGCTGAAATGGTGTTTATTTGAGATAGGACTGTCCTCTGTCTCTAAATTCTGTGCATTGTTCAGAGCTGTTTTCATCTGGTGATGAAAAATCGTTCCACAGTGGGTAGAGCTGACTCTTCTGCAGTAAGTGTCTGAAAAGTACTTTTAGAGTATTTGCTTTTTTCGCTTCCCTCCTACGCCTTTCCCAAACATTTCCCTGGAAGACGCTCCAAGAAGTTAATAGCAATATCTCTTTCTATTCACCAGCTTAAAATCACCTACAATGCTTCTAGTAAATGACAAATAATTTTGTTCTAAGGAACTGTCTTGGTGTGACTTTATGATGCGTATCCCCTATCGCCGCTCTATGGCCGGAAAATGAATTCTGTGCCTTTCTGTTCCTTTAAAACTAAGTGCGAGAGGAAGGAAAAAAGGCAGAGAGAACTTCTCAAAGCAGGTTTGTGTTCAAAGACACAGATATCACACCACTCTGCGTGCTTCAGCAGTACCAAGAGCAGAGAAAAAACAACTTCGGGCTTTTCCCAGCTCCTGGCTCCTTTTCTCGGAAGAGAGAGACAGAGAGTTAAACTCCTTTATTTCCCTGGGACTTTGGCTTCTTCTTCTTTTTCTCTGGAACTGTGCAACAACATCAAAACATCATCCGGGAGGCCCGGAGGGGCCTATGCCGACCGAGCTCCGAGGAGGAGGAGAGAGACCACACCCAGAAAGAACTTTAAATCTTCCCAAGTTTCTCTCCACAGTGAGAGGTTTATTCATTTTGCATTATTATTATTCTTTTCCTGTACGTTTGTTAAATAAATAGATTTTTTCTCTTTCAAATTCCTCCAAGGAAGATTTCTTTCCTGAACCTGGTGGGGGAGGGGCAGCCGTAACCTGCCTTCTATCTGAGGACAGTGAATTCGGATGTTCCTCAGAATTTGTCTCAAACCGGACAGGAACCTTAAGGAACCTAAAGGACTTCAAAAATTGAACTGTCTCACTCTTTATGTGAAGGAAAAAAATGTGCTACTACGGGAATTTCTTGTATCATGTCATCACATAATCATTGCTCTGAGTTTTAGCGTCACTAGGGTAAGATTGGTCATTTCCCTTGCAACTTCATTTTTATCATGAGTTTTTATGAAGCTTTCAGGAACAGTGTAAAAGTATTTGTGATCTGTATGGGCTTTCATGAAAGATAAGTGACCTGCAGCAGACAGGTGTCAATTTTGGTAGCCATTTCAGTAAACTCTCGGCAGCTCTGGAGTGTTAACAGCTGTGAAAGCTTGGAGTGTAAACCAAACTACAGTTTTACTGAAACTAAAAACTGCCAGCATACTTAGTATTTCAGCAGGAGCTGGTGTGGTTTTTAAATTTTGTTTATGTTTAACTTTAAAGTGGAGTGGTGGTCTTTAAAAATTGATCTTTGCCATATAAGCTGTACAGATAAAGAGGAAGAAGACAGCCTAATCAAAAACAAACGTAGCAGTTGTGCTCTGCTGCCATAGTCTCTAGTCTTTATCTCTATGCTTGAATTATTGCTTGAGGCCTTTATAAAGGGAAATGGATACGCTTTTTGTCTGCATGCAATATGTTGTGCAGGGTTTCATGTCAGGATTTGGGAATATAGTGTGCAATGATGTTAAACTGCTTTATAACCAATGCACTTTAAATGAACCTGAATACCCTTGGGCTTTGGTATCTTAAAATAATTTAAATATCTTAACAGCTTTCATGATACTGATTAAATTAATCAAACTAATTCTGATGACAGAAAGTTCTTTATATTCTTTCGGGATTTTTTTGCAAGTGTTTTAAAGTAACCACTACAGATAGAGAACTAATTCCTAGAATTGTTTCAAATGTTCAGTAATCTGAAGTTAATAATTTCGGTGTTGGCTTTGGTCATGTATTTACGTACCTTTTCTTACGTACTGAAGTTTTGGGGTTTTTTTAGATTTCTTTAATGCTTAAGAGTAGTTTGCTGCTCTGGTTTGAAACGAGAAGAATCACAGTGTCATTAAAAAAAAAAAGGAAGAAGTCAGGCACAAGAAATCCTACTTTTAAAATGGTGAGCTGACATGTGCTTGGTAAGGGATTACCTCTGTGCTCACACATTCCCTCCCAAAGTTCTGTTTAAATCTTACTGTTTCTGGAAAAATATTCCTGGTCTGTAAAGGGGGAAAAAATATTTGGAGGTCTGTAATTTGAGAAAGTACTTGATCTTTAATATGACTATACACTGCTTACTGTCTTCCTTTATTCTTTCTTCTTTTTTGTTAGCTTTAATACGCCTTTAAGTGCTAGCTTAACAGTGGGTATCAGTTCATTGGAAAATAGTTCGGAAGAGTATCTTTGAAATTATTTACAGTTTGGTCTCTGCCTCTGTTGTTAAAAAATGTTCAACTCCTAAAATACATTAGGTGGGAGTAATGAGACAAGCAAGAGACAAGACTCCTAGCTTCCAAATTTGCAGAACATTCTTATGCTAATGCATGTTGCTCTCTCCAAATGAAAAAAGAAATTAGAAAAGTGAAGTGCATTTTGTGTATTACTTTCCCTTTCCTTTGGCTGTTAAAGACACAGTATTATTGAGCCATAGAGCATGAGCAGTAGTAAGAATGAAAACAAACAAAACAAAATTTATTTGTTTGTATAAAACAGGATAGTTCAATTCCTGTAGGGCTGAATACGAATAGAGGTAAATAGATATGGGTTTTATCTCTGGAAGTAGATCCCAAATAAGTGAGTTTATTGGGCTTTACAGGAGGGAATAATGTTATGCAGGACATATGAGAAGAAATAAAATCTATATTGTTGCAATATATTGAATGAGACTTGCAAAACCTGAAGGATTACATTTACCGAGAACCTACTGCACTAAATTGGCTGAAGTAAATTACAAAACTCTTTATATATGAATATGAGAAAAATTGAGAATGATGTACTGGGTCTTTCCAGTGGGAAATCAACACAAGGGAGAAGAGGGTTGGAAACCTGCAGAGGTGGGATAGAAACTGAAATTATTTTTGACACAGCTTCATGGAAACTGGAGCCAAATTTTTTCCCCTGAGTTGCACAGTTTTAAGCAAGCCAGCAACCATGTGTTTTCAGTGACAAGCAAAGAATGCTTTTCAAAGTAGAAGAAAAATTAAATCAATGTTTTTGAGAATAAATCTACTATTGCTTTCTGTTGAAAATTGCTACGCAGCCACTAATTAAAGTTTGTCCAATAAAGGAAATGAATACTGATTCCTGGAGACACCATGCTACTGTATTTTGGAAAAGTCTCTTCAATACAGTTGTTGCAATAGTATTGCTTTCTTTAATCTTCATTGCCACGGAGGAAGACTTCTGGAAAAACAGAGACTCAGTTTGGAATGAAAAGAGTGTATAGCTTGTGGCCTGCTAGAAGTCTAGCAAATCTACCTTAATAGTTCTTGTTGTGAAGTGCTAACAGCCCTGTTTAATAGAAAGACAAGATGAAAAAGAGTATTTCATAACTGTGGTTGCTTAACATAAGCATTCATGAAATAAAACAATCTCAGTGTAAAAGATTTTGAATGTAGTTTATGACCAATTCATCTTTTAATTTAAAAAGTCATGTTTTCAACAGGTTGTAAAGCTTTGGGTAACATAATCACTAACAGTATAACCAGTATTTGCCTTTTTCTCTTCTGCTGTGTCCTCACTTCTCTCCTGCTCCAGATTCCCCCTTCCCTGCATGAACACATGCCCATAACAGTGCTTGCCACACCCTTTGTCTGGGAAGTAAACTGGATCTTTAGAAGTTCTGCTTGTGCCACAGACAGTGTAAAACACAATCCTTGCACATGTTGTTGAACTGCAGGATAAGCCCTGTCTCAAAGCTGAGCTGTAGCTTCTTGTTTCATAGCCCTAGGTCAGATAGAGAGGGAAAACAGGATTGCTTAAGAGGGATGCTGGTGCCCTCTGGGTGCAGGGGCATTGGAGGCATGCTAGACAATTGAGAAGAAAGTATGGTGAGGTGAGATCAGCTCTGTTATTCTTGGGACAATAGACATCTGTTTAATACGCATGTATTTAAATGCCTCTTGCTGTAGCCTTAGATTGCCTTCTTTAGGATTCCTAATGGTGCACAGACTGGGACTTTAAAACTTGTTTTGAATCAGGAGAAAAGATGTTTAATTAAAAAGCTGCTTTTCTGTGGTGGCTGGTTTTCTTGATCTCCACAAACTTCAAAGGGCTGTCTACAGTCAGAGGGTTTTTGGCTTAAATTGTCTACAGATTTTAGTTTGCTGTATTCAGAGGTGCTTAAATAGAATCCGTAGCAGAAGGTGATGTGAAAGGATGAGAAATTAAATGAGCTTTTACCATGGAGAGGGTTAACCTGGTGAATCACTCGGACAAGCAAAACAAATTGCCCTTACTTTCATGTCCCACTGCTGCTCCTCACTTTGCCCTGTGGTGGGTGGTGCAGCCCTGTTCTGTCTTCTCAGCTGCTGTGCAGCATTTGGAGATTGCTATCTCCCTTTCTACTTCTGAAAGATATGAGAATGTATTTCTGGGAAGAGTTCATATTTTGGAGAGCACTGCAGCTAACTGCGTTGTTTCTGTACTGTACTGATAAGCTCTGCCATTATATACAATGAAAAAAAATACACTTTGTTACCTATGGTTTGAACTTCTTATCTTGCCTACCGTTATCTCATCAATAACTACTTGGAAAAGACTTCCTGCTGGGCTAATTGTGTCTAACTGTGGTAGGGGGCTTATCTGCTAGGCTTATATTGATCTTACACAAGTACAGGTAACATAATACATATAAATTTCATTTTATAGAGTCTTTAATCCAAGGATCCTGAAGCACTTTACATTAGTAAAATTACTTCATGTTCTTCTGATCACATATTGTTTACAGATCAGGAAGAGCTAAAACCAAAAAAATCTTGTGATTTATATATTTTTAATATTCTTGCTTTGATCAGCTTTCCACCTCTGAGTCATCAGTCATCCAGATATGCTCAGCAATTGTTGTTATTCCCATATAATTGATCTGTGGCCGATTTGAAATGAATTTGGGGATTCTCAGTCTGTTTTTTGCTTCAAAGATTCATCACTCTGCTAACACTAATTAGAAGAAAGATCAACAGCTTTATGGACCATGAAAAACAAGCTGTTCTCTTATCCATAGGTTGGCATGTACTGGCAGGACTTGGAAGAGGAGGTTTTCCTCATTTATAGAGGGGAACAATTTGCAGTAGCCGAATTTTCACAAACATTGGGCTGTATAAATTATCACTGATATTGTTGAAAGTGGAGATTAGCTCATTAAGTCCTACAATGTCACCTATTTGGTACAACTTGGTGAATGGGGAAAGTTGAACTTGTACAATCGTGTGACTTGTGCCTTGAAACCTCTTTGGGAATGGGACCTCCCCATTATATGCAACTGCGTATCATAATGATGATGTGATTAGTTTAATGGCAACATTTTAAAAAGAATTATTTCTGTTAATGATGGCCACTTGGTGTAGGTAAGAGGAAGTGTTGCGTATTTCCTGGGTATGTAATCAAAATTTCTTCCTGTTATGGAAGAAATGATACATATTTACACCAGGAATGTATGACTACAATACATGATTACACCACCCCATGAAAAGCCCTGTGATTTCATAGCTGTCTCTGGGTGCACTCTGTTGGCCTGTCCCCAGCCCCAGAAGCTGGGGTGCTGTAGAATGTGGGGTAAGAATGACCGCCGATGCCAAAGCTCTGTCAGATGCACCTTTTATAAGAAATTTTACTTCCTGCATTTTCTTCCCCTCTCATATAAGAACAGAAGTATGTTTCAAAATGGCTTTCATTGTGATGCATGTCAGGAGTGGATGTACCTGGTTCAGAAAGCCTTTTCAGCTGCAGCTACCTGAGGGCTGTCCCTGACAGCAGCCGGGGGAGTAACAGCCCAGCACGGGTGCTAGCACCACTCGGCTCCACGCTACAGAAGTGGGAAGGTTCACCAGCCATGTGTGCACGATCACAAGCACAACATGCTTCATTCACTGCCTACCCAGAGCGTATCTGGCTGTCTTTTCCATTGCCTTCCTCAAAGGTTTCCTTAAAGCACCATGCCACGTGTTAAACTTATTCCAGAATTAGTAGAAAGAGAAGCAATCTATTTTATAATTACACAGCTGAGGAAATGCGTCGTGGAGGGTTTTTTGTTTGTTTTTTTAATGCATTCAGACAAAGCTGTCTTCTCCAGATGAAGTAAATATATTCTGCTAGGAAATACGCATTTTTAGATGGTTCTTGGTGCGCTGGTGTTTGAGATGACATTAGGTTGTATTTGTCATTGTCAGTTACCTTCATCATTTAAGGCTTCAATCAGCCTGTGTAGTGGAGTTGATTTTTACTTCCCTGTGCGCTCAGCAAGATAATTTCCATATTCTTTGACATGTCTGGAGTCTGCACCATGTAGTAGTCTGAGATGAGAACAGAAGATACTGTATTCCTGTCTCATTATTTTGCCTTTAACTCCTCGATTGCTGCTTAATCGTGCTTGTATCATCAGAACATGAGAAGCTGATTGTTGTTGAGATCAAAGCAAACTGTAGCAGTAGAGTGCCTAATTAGAAGATATGTTTGCAAGCTGCCAGTTTTGAAGGAGGGAGAAATAGAGTTTAACCCTCTTTGGGACACTTACAAAAACAGCTTGAAAGTTGTTAAGAGTCATTTGTCATAGTGGAAAAAAAAAAGAGTGGAGAAAATTAATATGCATGTGGAATTTCTGAAGTTTGAGTTGTAGCTCCTTAAGAAATACCCTAAGAGGTGTTGAATTTGCTGGTTCAAGTATGCTTAGCAGTGTAACTGTAGAAGCACAGATGAAAGAACTTGCCTGGACTTAGCTAAATGCTTGTATTTAATCAGCTGATTAACTAAATCTGAGGTCTGTGAGGTTGCAGACCTGTTGTTGCTAGTACCTGAGCTCATTAGTGCAAAAGTGACTGCAGCATATTTATAAATACACTGTAATTGCACGTCAAGAACAACATGATCTGTACTCCTAGAGGCTTAAGTCTTCCTGTGGTCTCTCTCCAGTGGATGTTGTAAAGCAGATGATTTGACCACATACTTGCTTTCTCCAAGTCAGTTGCTTTAATAAAAATTGAATGTAGAGTTGGAGAAATACTTGAGAAGAGGGAAAAAACACTTCCTATACCTAATCCCTAGAATGAAGTTTGACAGCTTGAGTGGAAAAGTTTATAGATGTTTTCCAATGAAAACAGCAGCAGGATTTTCTGTTTGGAAACTTTACCTCTTGAAGAATTACTATAAGCATACAGTGATTTAATTATGTGGCATAACAACATATACATGAGACAAAAAAGGGGTCATAGTGGGTACTGTAGAGAAAATAGCACGTTATCATAGCATTTCATGCTCGTTTGTCTTAATGTCAACTGTGAGTTGCTGGGCATGATTTTCATAGTGCAATGGGAGATGTTTGTTTCTTACCATAAATTCTGTCAGCAAAAACCCAAATGTTGAGCTGGTGGAGAGTTGTAAGCCAAGAGTATTGGTCACTGATTGAAGTAGTTGTTTACGTAATATTTGAACTGAGCAATAGTGAATTTTTGATGTCCTTAAAATGTGTGTTCTCAGCACAGGTTTGTTGTAAGTCGGCCAGTATCAGCTACCTCTGACCTTCTGGTGTGCAGGATTCTTTTTTTTGCAAAATTGACTATATATCAAAAGGAACTCTGTCTCATTATGACTTACATGTAGTTTAGTGTGCTTTTGGTAGCATCGTGTGTCCAGTGTGAATCTTGAATATCTGTTTTTCCTACTGTTACCGGAGTTACAGAACTGGACCTTGAAATTTTTCTACAGCAGATGTAAACTGGAAAAAGGGTGAAAGGGATACAGTGATACCTGTATATGAGGTTCGTGTTATAGAATGGACTGGCAGTTTATAAGTTTTGCAGCTGCATGTTGGAATTATGGGAAAAGGACCTATTTGTTGTTAAGATAAAGAAAATGAGGCAGTAGAGTGTTCTATCTTTGAGCCCATTGATAAATGTTGCCATCTAATTATTTTGCTGAGTTGTATTTCAGTAGAGTTGTGTGAGGTAAAGAAGTAGTGGCGTGAATGACAACTTCAGCCTGTAGGGTGTTTTTGTCATGTAGTTATTGTTGTCCCTGGTTGGCTAGCAGTGCTATTGAGTTAGGTATTTTTGGTAGGGAAAACCTAAAAAAGCCAAGCAAACAAACCTAACTGAAAACCCCAAACCTAACCTTATCCTCCAAATCTAATCAAAGGTTAGGGAGATTTGCTGGTGATCTCAAATGCCTTTCAAATACTATATTACTGTATAGTCTGTATTCTGTACTGCTGTCACAGTACTTCAATAATAGATTGCAAATAGTCAATAGAGAAATGCAACTTCAACGAATATCTGTCAGCAAAGGAACTCTGAGTAATTTCCTTATCAGCAAAATTTTGTATTGTCTTTTAAATGACTTTCAGTGAGAGAATTTTATTTCAAGCATAAACCATTATTTCTGGGATGTGATGACTTATTCCTGGTAATTGATTTATAAACAGTTTTGATTCTGCATCCCTTTGTAGTTAATGGAGGCTTGATTTTATTTTTATGTATATGTATTTTTGGATACAGATCTAAGCCTTCATCCTACTAGTTTGTGGTCCAAAACTGGATATGTCCTTTTCCAGTTCCAATTCTGCCAATATTGGTGAAATTTTAAGGTAGATCTACTATGGTTTTTTGTGGGTTTTTTTTGAGTTCATAATCTCACCCCAAATTTTTGCCTTCAGTGGGTCGCATTTATTTCATGCATTTCCAGCCAGAATCATAGAGTCATAGGATATCCTGAGTTGGAGGGGACCAACAAGGATCAATGAGTCCAACTCCTAGCCCTGTGCAGGACAATCCAAAGAATCATACCATGTGCCTGAGCGTGCCACTGCTTCATCTGATTTTGAAAGTGAAACAAATATAGAGCATTTTAGGAGATTTGTAGTACATCAGAAAGTGAAAGAGCTATAGTGAGTGTAACAGGATTTTTTACAAAGGCTTCTTGTACAGTAACAAAAGAAATTGTAACTGAGTCTGTTGTAATTTTAGGCTTACCTGAATAATGTTATGTTTAGAGTACATGTTGGGTGAAAGGAAAATTTCACCACCTGCATCAGACTGGGAAAGTGACATTGTTCATTAACTTCAACCATGTGTACCAGAGTAATATGCAAAACATGCTCCTTTAAGTTCTGGGCAATAAATGAGACATTAATAAAATGGTATTTTTTTTTTTTTCTTTTTGCATGTTCGTGGTAATTTGAAATTTAAGTAAAACTTGTTGATGCAGCTACAATAGAATAAGGCAAAATATTAAAAAGTTTCCTAGTGATGACTTCAAAGCCATCCACTCTTCTTTTACTTTCTGGTTAACAGCTAATGGGAATGATGGGCTTTAATTCCACCCCTCCTCCCTGCCCCCAGATGTGAAAATAGACCCTAAAATTTGCAGTGTCGCCATCATTTCCTATAGCTGGGATGTCTGCAGGAGTTCAGTTTGAGGCAGTAAAGCTAAGTGCCCTAACTTGAACCTAGTAAATACTAAGGTGGGAGGCTCTGCCTTTCACCTGGCAGGTATCTGAACCTGGAGTGAGGGTTCACTTATTTGTGGGGATAAAAGGGGTGGTATGTTGCTTACAGATTTGGTCTTCACTTCGTGCTGCTCAGGCAGTTTGTGAGTGGCACTGGTGTTACCAAAAATTCGGTAAAATAAAAAAGTTCTCAACACTGATGTCACATTAAGAAGCAGGCATTCTTTATTTGGCTGGATGCACGGGGGGATACCTCTTCCCAAAGCCGTGCATACTGAGTACGGGGAAATTTCTGTTTATATACTGTATTTTACATACATACTGATTGATTGTCCCAGGATATGATAATCATTTCCCTGAAATCATTATCGCATTTTCCCTCTCCTTTACGCATGTGTTCTTCAGTCCTGGGGCTCTCCCTGGTGGTCCCTGGTAGTCACAGATCCCAGTGTTCCAGGTGACCTGAGTTGGCAGGGCACAGGGGCTGGTGAACTTGCAGTTCTCCTTCTTACAGAGTGGACATTGTGCAGTTCCATAGGCCAGTAGTTTTTGGAGAACAAGCCTTGTGTTAGCTCACCAGATGTAGACAATTTGTCATCTAGTGACAGTGGCTGCTCTGGCTGTGCTGGGGCTGCCATTGCTCCTGTGGTGACACGGTGGCAGGTGGTGGCTTCAGTCTTTCTTCTGTTCACATCAAGGCCTGTTGATGAACCCAGCTCTTCTGGGGTATTTTGGGTTTGGAAATATGCCAGGGGTAAGAGGAGGGAGCAATACCCATCTGTGTTTCTTTTCAGAACATTTTTATGATCCAGAGCAATCGGCAGTAGAGTCCAATTTTCTCTTCCGTCTGTGGCTTGTTGCTGTTGCTCTGAGGTAGCTCATGCTCCTAAGGCTCCCCAAAAAGAGGTGTGGAGTGAGCAACCCACTCGAAACTATGCTTGGCATGTCTGACTTGTCCACAGCATCAGTTCTTGAGATAAAATCAGTTATATTTTTACTTAAGTAAACCAGTGAGGGAGAAGTATCTAGCTTTCTGTATTTTTTAAAATATTCTGCACTTGTATTAAAAATATCTATAATTGATGTAACAAGATAATCAATTGAAATAAGTATTTCTTGACTCTTGCCTTAAAGATGTCAAGAGGCTATTTTGAAGGCTGCTATTTCACAGCAGCTGACACAAACACATTGATGCTAGCTTCTGGTAAGTCTGTGGTACACTGTAATCGTATGCACAGCTTCACTTAGAACTAATTGTGTCTATAGTTGCTGTCAGCCCAAATTCAGATCCTTCCATTTTAGCAAAGTACATGCCTGTCTTCCATTTGCAGTAGTGTAATAAAAAACTGCTTCTAATATTTTTGTTGCCTTTCCCTGGTCGTAAAATTAGAGCCAACCACGGTTAAAAGGGAGAAGGGGTTTACCTCGGTATTTATTTAAGGATCCTTAAGGTGCACTCTCCGTCCAGGTGGAATGTGCTGAGAAGCACACACCGAAATGCACACCCACGATACACCACATGTACAGTTACAGGCCTTGGGAATTAGCACATCTATCAAAGATTCCCCAGTGAGAGGCTGGAGTGAACCCCTCATCACGAGGAACCTTCCCCCTGGATGGGCCTATCTCAGTTTACAGAACGTGTTCTGGAGAGGACCTTGGTGTCTGGGGCTTTCTGACCCCCAACTGCGACGCTTCCAGGATCTGGCTCAACGGAATATTGGGTCTAAACTATGTTATCAAACTTAAAGAATTATGAGTATGTGGGCTAAAAGCACTAAGGATACGTAAAGCTATATAAAAGGGTATATAAAAGGGGTATAAAAGGGGTTTATGAAAAAGGCGAAAAATCATCATGGCATCATTTTAACAAAAAATATTTCTATCAGAAACTTTCAGGATGCTTCCTCTGTATTTATTTTTGCATTTTGACTGGTTATAAATTAGACTTTCTAGCAGTGCAGTTTCCATTGTCCTAAGTACTTTCATAAAGGTAAAATCTTGGATGCCCAAATATTTTCTTAATCATATGCAATTGTTTAATTATCAGAGACAAAGTTATTTCTAAATTCTAACTGAAAATGGAAGATTTATAGGTATTAAATTTGAGTTCATTTAGTAATTCTCAGCTGTCCTATTATGATATGCATTTGAGAGGGACAGAAGAAGGAGAGTAGTACTTCAGCAATAGGAAAGATTTTTCTATTTAGAATAAAGCAAGGCCTGCCTTTTGTGACTGATTTTTTGTGGAAATGTTTGTTGTTTTAGTCTCTTTGTCCTTATACAAGTAATTTTGTCCTTATACAGTAGGTCAAACAACATATATGCACATGGGGGATGCAATAGAAGTAGGAATTTACAACGATTCTATTTGGATCTTTGACAAATATTCATTACAAGTGAATCTAGATATACAAGAGGCATGTTCAAGGAGAAGATGACACTGAACTGCAGTGATGTATTACTTATGTTCACCAAGGATGATGTAATACTATTAAATAATGCTAAATTATTGCCATTACGTAGTCAACTTAAATCATTGAAATGTGTTTTGATAAATGTGCTGGACTAACAAGGATTGCATTCAGATATGGGAAGAGATGCTGGTGGTTCCAGTGTTGCTACTTTAGTCTGTCCTGATAGTTTCAGGCACAGGAAGGGAAGTAAAGATACCAGCAAAGCTTCTGCAGAGGAAGTGGGGGAGGAAGTCAACAATGGCCATTTTGGAATTGAAGAGGACAGAAGCAGGGCACCTCAATCAGTACATGACTCAGTATCAGTAGCTGATGAAATTAATATGAACATTACTACCAGTGTGTCAGTGGTCTGGATGCTGGTGGTCTTATATGGGCAGTATACCTAATTAGGGTATTCCTGGACTGAGGTGGAGTTGAAGCCTTCCTCTTGTTCCTCATAAATCAGTTCACTTAAAAAGGAAAGTAGCTGCTTGGAGCATTAAACTTGAAGGCAGACATGAATGCAGTGTGAAAATAATAATGTATTTCAGCTCAATTTTTTTGGTACAATACTGGCATTTAGATCACTTAACAAGAGGAAGTGTGGATATGTATAAATTCAGGGGTTATTAAAGAAAATATAAAAGCAATAAAATGCATGCATTTATGAATGAAACTGTAGCAAGAAAAGTGTAGGAGTGCTATAATGCCAAGGGAAAGGGAGAGTGGACAGTATGAGGGGATTTTTTAATTTTTTCTTTTTATTATTGGAGGAATTGAGGGAGAGTTGCTGATTAACTCAGTGTGGGCAGGGACTGTTTTATTGTGTGGTGGTATAATGCAGTAGGTTACTGCTATTCTCAGATAAGAGATTTATCTGTTACCATCTTTTTGTCTAAGGCCTGGCTATTTTTGCTTCTGTAGAAAGCATGTTTCTTGTATGCCTTTTCTGTGTTTAAAAGCATATGTACTATGAAAAGAAGAATTAGAGTTCTAGACAGTCTGCTTGCCTTAATTCCAGTATTTTTTGAAAACTGGTACCTTCAAGGCTCCTGTTGGGGGTCAGGATGGGAGGAGGGATCATTCCAGCATCACACATGCTCACAATTTCATTGTCGATTTTGAAAGTGTTTACTGCCTAATTTAGCTTTTAAACAGACACACCCAACGTTACCTTAAATATTTCTTGATGTTAATCACGCAGGAAAAATAATAGAATATTAAGTGAATTCATACAGTGGAGATACTGACCATAATACTGAGTAAATCCACTCTGCTTTCTTGTCAGTCAGGCAAAATATTACATTTCAAGGAAAGGCTTAGTACAAGACTCTGTTGCTGAGAATAGTAGGATTGCATCTCCTCTAGCCTCTGTATCAAGATATCTTAGACTTTCTTTCAGATGTCTGAGCAAGATAAAAAGAGAGTAAAATATAGATTACTGTAAAGGAGAAATAGTAAAGGTGGCTGTTAGAATGCCCTGCACATGGTAAGGTACAGACAATATTAGCTCTCCGTGTTTTGGATCTGGTGCACGTTTACAACGAAAAGTAAGTACAAGCATTAATAATAGCACTTATTTCTCATAGATCTTTCTCCTCCTAGACTAAATTGTCTTGTTATTTAAACCTTTTTGACTTGGGATCCAAACTTAAACAAAACAGCGTTCATTTGTGTACTAAATGCAAATGATTGCCTTCCATCTTTTTTCTTGGGAAGCTCAAGTGGGATTTATCTGAAATGAAAATTGGTGCAGTCTGGGAAGGGCCTAGTGTCTGACAGTGGATTTTGAGACTGGTTTTAACCCCGTGTGTCCTAGTGCTGGCCAGGACAGTTAATTTTTTGTTACAGTACCAGGTGTGGTGGTGTGTGCTGTAGTCCTGTAGTCGTGGCTGCTGGGGAGGCTGAGCTGGCCAGATGGCTGAGCCCAGGAGTTCTGGGCTGCCATGTGCTGTGCTGAATGGTCATGGACAAGACCCAAATGTTACTCGTTATCATCTTACCTCATTGCTGGGGAGATGAGGTATGAGGGAAAGGGTCTCTTTCTCTTGCTATGGAGAATAAAAGGGTTTCTGGTCCTGGAGAAAGCATGGTGAGCGGAGGGTATGTCCACCATTGTTTTTCATTGTCCTGGACTTGCTGAGCATTTTTGCATGTAAATAACCCTCTCTTTGTACATTTTTGTATTTAGTGTTGTTGCTGTTGCTGTTCATTGTCTTATCTCGTTGCTGTTTCCAGTAAGTGTCCTTATCTCAATCCTCTCAAATCTCTGCCTTTTGTGCGTCCCACCAGAGTGGGAAGGGAAGTTGGGGAATACCATTCCTAAACGACAGCACCCTATGAGAAAGTGCCCTTGTTAACCAAAGAGTGATGTTGTTCCGCAGTTTTAGAACAAACTTTAATAGAACGAACTTTTTTCTTTCTTGAATTCTCTGTTATTTTAAGGAGCAGAGGAAGACTTACTGCTTTTAAAATATTGATTCCTGTGATGATAAAATGCCCTAATATTATGCTACAGTGATGAAGTTGAAAATTATTTAACGTAATTTTCCTGACAGCTTCTAGAGTGGATTAATAAAGAGTTTCTAAAAGAGTTGTGTGTATTGTATGTCTGCGTGACAGAATAGATACCGCTGAAGCATTTTGTTGGTGGCTTGTTTGGAGCTGTCTGGATGTTGCTGGAAGTCTGGAAACCTTCTTGCAGTTTCATTACAGTGTTTGTAGTCTGTGTTCTAGCCTGATACATTTTTGTAATCAGGGATCCCAGCACTAGGAAATGTTTAGTTTCACCCTTCTCTGAGAACTTCATCTTACCAGTGTCTGAGGAAAAAAGGAAGGAAAGAAAAGGTATAGACCTCTTCTGATGCAGAAAGGATTAAAGAAGTAAAACATACCTATTTAAATGGAAGGTTTGTATAACTTAGTTTTTTGCATTCACTTTTTAATTCTCTTTTCTCTGTCCAGATGAGAAGGAATTAACCTTTTGAGGTGATAGATATAAAGTTCTCTCTGACTGCGTATGTCACAGGGTTGACATCAATGGAATATCAAAGATGTATGTATTGCAATCAATGCCTTAAGCTTTTTATGGCACCCTTTTAGTTGAGGGTGATGGGAGCCTATGCAAAAAGGAACCAGAATTCGATAGAAACAGGCAGAGAGAGCAGATGGGAAATTAATTCAGATTTTCCAATTCTGGGAAATGTTATCCTAGATAATTGGGCAAGAAACCACAGCTTTGTTGCACATTTTTCTTCTAGTCTTGGGCAGGCTGTTAGCAAATTAGGTGAAAAAATGTTTATGGGCTCCGCTTTACCGGTGTAGCAAAGAACAGTAGCACATTTGGAAGATTAATTGGAAAATGTTAAAAGACTATCTTGTGCTGCTGCTTGGGAACTTGTAGCTTCCAAGACAGTCACTTCCCAGAGACCTCAGCTGCTCTCTGTGGATCTACTGTTAAAACAAGCTTATGAAGCTAAGGCTTTTGATTTCTTGGCAAACCTGTGCTGATTTACCAGGGTACGCATCTTGTGTCAGTGGTCATGCACATACCCACTGCATAGCTGACTGAGATGACCAGATTAATGTGGTGGGTATTGGTAATTTCAGGAAAGAAACGTTTAGGCCGTGGTTTAGAGATGTTTTTCATTTGATCTGTTCAGTCAAGATTTGCATTGTGTTTTTGAAATGAGATTTGATTAAAAAGTCTTCTGAATTGTTGCTTTGCAACAGCTTGTTGGTCTTCCAAGAGAAGTCAGTTGCTTTAATAATGTGATTGCCTCACTTTTGCATAGTTTTCAGAGATAAGTAAGAACTTAAGGTGGACATTTTGCCAAGACCAGTATATAGCCTGTTGTCCTGTTTCTTGACAGTGGCTAAAAAGTAAGCAGAAATTAACGATATTGATACATACTCATCATCTTAGTGTAATTCCTGAATATTCTCCTTGCTGCTAGTTTGTAGCTCTGGATTCATGAGCTGGAGATGTGATCTGCCTGATTAGTAGCTGTGGAGAGACAGTCCAGACTGAGTGGCATCACAGTCTGATGGGGAGTTGTGACCCTGTGTGGCCTGGGCTTGTGGTTTGCTGCCCACTGCGAAGTGACACTGCTGAGCAGAAAGCACAGGCACTGAGAGCCCCATGTGAGCGCTCCTAGGGAATGGCTGGCCTGCACCTTGGTAACCTCCCCTTGGGACGCTGGAGTAAGATTCTTGGGACCTGAGTGATACATAGTAGGTAGATTATGAGGGATTTTGGAACAGAAGCAGAATAGTCGTCACCCACAAAATGATGTAATCATCCACATGGTAAGTGTCTTATTCCAATAAATCTCACTTTGTCGCTCAGACTCAGAGCCATATTCCTTCAAGTGGTAAATAGAGGAATATTTTTTAATACATTTTTTTGGTTTTCATTTTTTACTAACTTTCAGAGTTTAGGTTTCTTTTAGTTCAGAACTAGCATTCTGGATGTTTGCATCTGTTGTTGCTTTAAATGTGTTTCTGTGTAGGAAAAAGGTACAGTTGTGAGAACAGCGAAAAATTTAATTTGCCTTGTATCTTGTGGAAGAGTGATGTGAAGGACTAGCAAGTGAATAGCAGGAGTTCTGTTGGAATCAGCCCTGGTCAGGGCTGCGGTGAAAGATGTTTTACAGTGGCAAGAGTGTTATAGTAAATTGTCCATTGCACTGCCTGATATGCAAGATCTCATATTTTGACTCACTCTTTCTTAACTTGACAGGCAAATACTTGCTTCCCAGTGCAACTGGACAGCAACTGTGGCAGCCTATAGAAACCACTAATCTTGTTCGGATGCGCTACCAAACACTGGGACAGTCAGCACCTTCACTCACTGCTAGTTTGGTGAGTAATTTTTTTCAATGCTAGAAATGTACCAAAAAAATTGTATCTCTGTGTCTGTTGGTGGGAGGATGGGGATCAAACCAGAGTCTATTTCCAAACCAATCTCTCCTCCTTAAGCTGCTTTTTTGGAGTACCTAATGCATGCCTGCACACTACATTACTTGTTGAGTGCAGCTGAATAACATTTATGGTAGTAGTAACTCTGAATTGCGTTACTGGATTTTGCATAAAGCCTGAGCTGAATGTTGCATTAGTATAGCAGTTTGCATTTAAATGGTTTCTTTCCTTTAAAAAAGGGCATTCAGTAGAAGGCAGGTGTCCTTTCTCCTGAGCATTCTTTTCTATCAATGTCTGTTTCCACTTCCTGAAGGACTTTGTCCTTATGAGGACATAGATGTATGAAGCATGAGTTTAACTGAGTCTTTTGGATAAAATGCTAAGGGAAGAGAAAGGGGCAGAGATGCATCATACACTTGAACTTTCCACTTTTTGTTTTCAAGCATCCATTTTACTGTTTTGTGTTTCTGAATACTAATATCTGAAGAAGTGTTGAAATTTAATGCAGGGCCCTGTATACTAGCCTATACTTGTCTTCAGAGAGTTACAGTAATATGTTTCTTGTATAAAGAAAGACAAAAGTTATTAATGCTTTGCCTCCCCCCTTTCCTGCCTTTTGGCTCCCGTTAAAACTTTGTTGATCCATATCTATATTCTAGGGGAAGCTTATTTTGTGATTGGTTAGGGCTTTTTAAAACACAATATTCAGGTTGAAGGCAGCTGTAGTCAGCCAGTGTTGAACAGATAGCACCATGACACTTTTTCGTATCATATTGATAGGTGGATGGCTCCACGATGTATCTGAAGTAGTATTTCACTTCAAATGCAACAACTCTTCACCTATAAATCCTGGCTTCTGCTTGGTGGTGGTGCTGTTTGTGGCTCTTTAGAGCAGATACGGGTTTTTGGACTCCACACTTACCACAAACACTTGACTCTATTGGAAGTTCTATGCTTTGAACCTTAATGTTTTTCAGGGAACTAAGTGTCAACCTATTTATTTTGTTAATTGTGAATGAAGTATTTGGATTATGTATAATTGAAATGAAAAAGAAAATAGATAATGGTCAGAAATGAATTTAAATTGCAATTAAGCCCACATTTTTTCTTCTTTTTTATATTTGTGAATAAAAAATTATTTCATCCAAATTAACTAAATTTAAAAAGGGCTGTGTTGCTGTTTGATTCTCTATTTCTATTTGCATAACTACTAGGTGGCATGCTGATAGCAGTATTGTGCTTTTGTTTTGCTGTGATGCTGCAGCTATAGGAAGATGCAGCACCGTTTTGACAAAAAGTACTTTAAATGGTCATAAAACAACAGACTAATGAAAAATTCAGTGAGCCTTGCTTCCTTAAGGGCCTTTCACTCATCACCTATATAGTTTTATGGCATATCTGTCTGCCACAGACTTCTTCCTTCCTGTCTCTCCACATCGTTTATCTGTGCCTGACTGCAGTTTCTTTCATGCTGGTGCAAAATCAGGCAAGAGCCATCTAAGCAGATCTGAGCAGACTGTGCACAGGGTGGAGGTGTGGGTTCCTCAGAAGTATTTATTTCTTATCTGGACCTGCTGATCAGACTTGCTTCCTAAGGAGGTTAATGTTAGTGTCACATAGGCAGAGCTCTTCTTAAGCCTCCTTTGACAAATACTTTGCTGTCAGGCTTTTGAAGGACTCTGGTCTTTGCTTAAAAGGGGCCATAAGTTAGGGATCATTCCCCCTCCTTGCATATTTTTCTTTTCCCCTTGATTCCGCAATTTGAGTTGAATTCGGGAGGCCTATTGTTAGATTCTAGTAATTGGAGCTTTTAATCATATTTAGGAAAGAGTTTACCCTTATGTAGAAGAGATTTGTATGAAGTATTTTCACGTAACTGTTCACAGTCTGAGTTGGAATTACTTTAAATGTATTATCTCACTCATCTGAAAAATGATTAGCCTGTTATTAATTCTTTTACTAGGACTGATCATTCTCGCTTGGGTTGATACTCAACTGATATGGATCTGACTGAGCAGCAATTATGAGCCAATATAGACAAGAATGACAAGTGAACAGGTCAAAGATACATGCTAGTGTTTACTGCAATTGGAAACAGGGTACAAAAGACATAATTTTTTTCATTGTTCTGTCAATAATTTATTAAAAATTCACAAAATCTCTTACTGGTTCACAGGTGTAAAACCTTTCTGTGGGAAACTATGGATTTTTTTACAGAATATTGATTAAAAATGGGCTGCAGGTGTTGCTTTAGGTCGAGTTCAATAGCTACGCGTGATTCACTCCTGTACTATAGGCAGTTGGACTATAAATTAAAAATACCGTTTCCATGCAGACCCACAGAACTGGGTTAAAGATGTATAGGAGAAGGCTGATTTTATGATGAATGGGCAGTGTATTGGATTTGATGTGGACCCTTAATTCACAGAATCACAGAATAATCTGAGTCGGAAGGGACCCGGAAGGATCATAAAGTCCAACTCTTTGCCCTGCGGAGGACAACCCCATGAATCACACCATGTGCCTGAGAGCGTTGTCCAAATGCTTCTTGAGCTCTGTCAGGCTGGTGCTGATCACTTCCCTGGGGAGCCTGTTCCAATGTCCAAACACCTGGGTGAAGGACCTTTTCTTGATATCCAACCTAAACCTCCCCTGACACACCTTCGGGCCATTCCCTTGGGTCCTATCACTGGGCACCACAGAGAAGAGATCAGTGCCCGCCCCTCCTCTTCCCCTCATGAGGAGCTTGTAGACTGCAGTGAGGTCTCCTCACAGTTCAGAGGCAGCTATGTGATAGTCATGTTACTCTTCAGTTTCTGTCATGAGCATTTCGAACCGTCCATGACAGGCAGATTCTGTGGTGATGAAACAGACAATGGGAGTCTGCACAGAGAATTAATGCAGACTTAAAAACATTAAGAAAATGATGCAGAATGTCTTCAACACTGAATAGAAAGGGAAAGCAGAGTTGAGGAGTTGTTCTGCTCTAGGATGTTTTTATGAATCATGTTGGTCTGGTCAGTCTCTTCCTCACCACAGTCAGTAAGATGTGCTCCTGGAAGGCAACTCAGTGTGTGTTTCAGTGCTGAGTTTTGCAGGAGTGTAGGGAAACTGTGGTAGAGTTAGTTCATCTGACTCCTTGTGGTGTATGCTGGCAGTCATCTCACTTGACTTCAGACATCTTTTCAGGGTAGGATGGATTGGGAGTTAACTTGGAGTTGCTGCCTCATTCAGTGTCCAAAGTTTAGGAGTCATTCTCCTGTTCTCTACCAGTCCCGTGCCACTCCAAAAGTGTTTTCAAATACCATTTGTAAATTTACTGGTTTGACTTTTCCATTTATTACTGTGAGCAGAACTTCTGGAAAATACTTCAAAATAAATTGAAATAAAGCCACTTTTTAAAATTTCTCATTGTAATGAGCCGATATGCTTAAAATTATGATAACAAGTTTGAAACTGAGCAATTACTTACTGTTTTGTAGGCAGAAGGGTATTTTGTGTGACACAGATCAAATGAAATTCTTGATTTAACATTTTCTAGTTAGCTACATATATGAAAACAATGGAAACCTAAACATAAAGTGTCTTTATGATACATAATGTGTAGATGAAAGGAAAATAATTTGCCCAAATTAATTGGGTAATATTTCTTCAGATTTGGCTTTGTCATGGTTTAGTGTCAAACTCATGTTACGGGTTTTATTGATTTATTGCTTGTTTGGCTGTATGGTGTGTTTTTTCCTAATGAAAAAAAAATAATCTCTTACTTTAAGGAGCGGGGAAGTCTTTTATTTTGTTTATCTGTTTATATAAATAAAAAAACCCTCTGTGCCACAAGAAAGATTTCTCAGAGTCCAGAGAGCTTCCTGAGACGGCATATTTCATGACTAGTTTATGGTAACTTGCTCTATGAAATATTCACATAATAAAAATACACTATAAACAAGATCCTCAAATGAACATGTAGACTGTAATACACTTGGCTTTTAAATTCAGTCAAGACTGGATGTGTGATTTCAGCTTTATGGCAAGTATTGAGCTTAGGCTGGCTGTTGCTTTTGTTGCATAAGATGAGTATACAGCATGAAGTAAATCTCTGAGAGGCATGTTGTTTCTTCTTGGAAATGTGAAAGATGTCAGTGAAATGACTAAATTTTTACTTATTTTTATAATGGATCATCTTTTAGTACTTGGAAATAGCTTCTGATAACATCAAAACTAGAAAAGAAGTAAACCCGGCCTTTGTGAATGGCTTATGCCCTTTCCTGCTAAGCAGTGAAGGGATGTTTTGTCTAGGTATGACTGGAAACATTTGCTACTTTTTAGCATACTACTTTATTTTTCACAGAATTTAATTCTTGATTTCTTCCCCCTCCAAACCACTTATTCCCCTGCAAACTGCCTTCCCCAAAACAACAGAAGACTGAATTTGCAAACATTTGTACTTTGGTTGCTTTTTATTGCCATTTTATCAGTGTTAATTTGTAAGAATGGTCTTACAAAAATGGGAGGGGGCTAATTATATAGAGTACTGGTTTATAAGTTGGATCGCTGAAAGGAAAAAACATAAGAAATGTTCAATGTCTATGAAAAGCAGTTCTACTTCTTCAGAAAGAGCTTTGCCTCTTCCTTTCTTTTAAATAGTATAATACTGAAAATGAGTGTGTCTTTGTTAAATATGCCATTAACTTCATCTAAATTGACATAATGTTGACAGTTATTATGAGAACTGTTTCAAAACTAATTATGCTGATTAGAACTTAACTACCAGTAATTGCATGTATTCAAACAGCACACCAACACCCTTTTGTGTGTTTTATTCCCCAGATGTAAGACAGCCATTTGTTGTCTGAGAAGCTGCAAAATTACAGCATAGATAATAAATGATTGCGAACAAATAAAATACATTCTTTAGAAGCACTAATTGGTTAGATAAGCGAATGAGAGTATCAGTTGTGCTTAGCCAACCCACATAATTTAAAAAGGTCTTTATTTAAATGTTTTATTTCGGAATTGTAGGAAATTTTCCAAATCATTAGTTGTCTGTGTTCAGTTTTATCTAATGAATATCAGGTGTAGCTGAATTTATTTTTAAGTAAATTTCCTTGAAAGCAAGAGGAACCTGCATCTGAAACTTGGGTTGCTTTAAATTTTAGTTTTTTGTGTCTGGGGATTCAGGTTTTCAGTGCTTAAATGTGAGCAGCTAATTAATGCTCTGAAAGTTTACGCAGAGCAAGTACAAGGATGGCTCTTGTGAGAAGCACAAAAACCATATAATAGAAATTGACAAAGTAGCTAATCTTGGCTTGTTAGCTCAAATCTCCCCAAAAAAGTTATCTAGACTGCAGAAACACAGTCTGAATTGAGGACATTGCTTGAATACTAAACCACTGTATAAAGTGGAAAACCATATTCTTGTTTAACTTAAAATGAGCTTAACATCTAAGAGTAATTACTGAAAATCTTTTTAAAATATGAGGTTTTTATTCCTATGAAATGCTAAAATTGTCAAGTAATGATAGCAGGTTTTCTGTGCTTCAATTGCTTCTAGCTTTTAAGACTAGAGAGTTGTTCTCCCTTGTGTATTTTATTTCATTAATTCCTTACCCATGAATATGTATTTCTATTCATATTTCTTTGTCTGTATTTGCCTTTTAACAAATATTTAATGGCAGTTCTAATCCAGTAGAATTAGATCTATTAATAGATAGATCTAATTTAGTAGTAGCAAGAGGGCGGTGAACATCCATCTTCATAGACGTGCCTATGTGTTCCGTATTTGTACACAGCAAAAGGCTGGAGTAGACCTGGTCCAGAGCTGTGAAACCGTAATACTTTGACAAGCTGATGCAAGAAGTTGGTGACTGAGTACTCTCTTCCATAAATATAAATATATCTCTATTTGTCTCTATCATTGTTTTCAAAATAGTCATGGCATACTTGAGTTTACAACAAAACTGTAGATTCAGTTGCTTGACAGAATTCTAGATCTTGACTCCTTTCCTAAGTCATCTGAGTGAAACTAGTGGCTTTATTAATTCTTATACTTTTTTTGCTCATTCTTGGATATGGAAAAAATACAGACGTGGTGATGACTGGAGTTAATATTTCTCTCAGAGAGAGCTTGTGATTTCTCAGAAGTGAGAACACAGCTTGTGCTGCAAATTATCATTAGTTAAAGAATAATGGGAAAAGTAGGTAAAATAATCATCTCTCAGAGAAGACTGACTTAGGTTAAAAAGCCCTGTGAGCATATGCAGTGTGTTTTTCAAAAATACCCCCTTTGTGGTGAAGTAGGTCACTTCCCATCAGCCTCGGTTAGCTTCCAGCTGTCAGGATGTACTGAGCATGAGAGAGAACTGAAAGGAGATACTGCACAGTTTATTAGAGCTGAATGTAGGTATAACCCTCTTCTGTACCCTATTAATGGTACAGAACGAGTAGAGATCAAATGCATGTAGGAGCTAAGCAATACATCCCTGTTTTGCATGATGCCTATGTTTTTCCAGGTGTCCCATATAATAGTCTTCTTCCTTCATGACAGACTTACCCTGAACAATGGAAAGGCTCACTAGGGCCAGTTTCTAGTTCTAGATAATCAAGAATCTAGGGCTGTTAAAATAGCTTCCTTTAGGCTGTTAAAATTTTTGTTGGCTGAGGATATCTTTGTTCTTCTAGATTTTTGTTTGGTTTGTAGGACACACATGGTTAAATCAGTAAGCTAGGTTCAATGCAGTGCTTCACCTCTGGAACTGAAGCTTCTGGCTGTGTGTTAGGAATGACTCTGAGTAAGGGCTTATTCTTGTCTGCTGTGGCATTTGAGTTGTCTGTGTGTGGTGTTAGTGATGGTTATCTTAAACTGTCGTCTAGAATTGTGTTGCCAGTATCACTCAAAAAGTGGGAAAAGTGGAAAGTGAGGCCATGAACTTTTCACCCAGGTAAAATTGGCCACATGAGAAACAAAGGAGTAGTGATGTTTGGTAGTAAACTATATGACCAGAAGAAATCAACGTCTAATCATTTATAGTGTTTGAAGTTTAGATGCCTTTCTGGGAATAAAACTTTCTCAGCTTGTTGTTGGACTTTACTTATAGAGGAGGATAACTGCATAAAATTAAAATCTGTGATTAGCAAGGGATAAAACTCAGGAATATAGTGATGGACTTCTTTGGCCGAGATCACAAGCTTCTGCAACTCCTTAAAAGATTTTTAGGTGTGGAAATGGAAGGGGGATAAAGAGGTTAGAAAGGACATGAAGAACAGGAAGAAACTGGAAAAATGACTGGCATTTGGAAGAATCTAGTAAAATTTAACTATAATGCTGTCTCCTGTTCCCTCTGGTCACAAAAAGCAGAGTACTGTGAATCCATAGTCTTATCAGTTAGCATATTAATTGAAACACTGATTCATCTATAGTTTTTAACATTTAATGAGAAAATAGTAAGTAATAAGGAGATTCTCCTTTGCTTGAGGAGTGTGTGCTCATGTACAAATCTAATTTGATTGGTCTGATTTCCAATCTCAGAAGTATGTAATGAAAGTTTAAAGTAATTTCAATCCCAGCTCTGGCTTTAAAATAAACTGAGATAGAGTGGACATGGGGAATAACATGATGAGTGTAGGAAAACTATTCTCTGTACTTCTGTGTGCCTTCGGGATCTGAGGTGAGAGGTGTGGATAACCGCAGAGTGAGTGCTCCCTGTGTGGCGTAGGTGAGCAGCAGTAGGTTAGGGTGTTGTTCGGTGTTCTTAGAAGGCAGTTAAAATGTCTTTGCAGTCTTAGGAATTTGGTACTCATGCCTAATTAGGATAGGTTGATTAATTAAAAAAAAAAAGCTGTACAGGACAAGATACTGTTCCACTAACTTGAATTTTAACAGTGGTACTCCATATTGTCAAGAAACTTAATTTTTAGCATTATAAAAACTTTCTTCTTATTGCTGGTCTTGCTATAGAAAACTTGATCGCTGCTTTGGCAGTTTCAATTGACAAAAACTCAAATACTGAAATTCTTTGAGCTTCCTAGTAAAGTTTGGCCTAAAATGATGGGATTGTTTGGAAGCTGATGAGGCATATTCCTTTCTGCTAATTTTTTTTTTTTTTTTTTTTT
>VZRV01004140.1:157231-257608 GCA_013398115.1 Falcunculus frontatus | reverse complement strand
TCCTCCGCGGAGCCGGCGGTGCAGCCCGTGCCCGGGCGCTTCCCGGGGAGCCGGCGGGGCGCGAGCGGCGGAGGCGGCGCGGTTCTCCCCGCCAGCTGCGCTCCGGGCCGGGCAGCGGACGGGCATTACCGGGGGGGTGAAAGTTTGGCCGGCGCTCGGCGCTCCGGGCGGCTGCGGCGCACTTTGTTGAACGGTGGAGCGGGCGCGTCTTCCTTTCCCGGGCGGCTTTGGGCTGACTTTTCCGCTGGCGTCCCTAAACTCTAGAAAACGCCGTATCCCAGATGGAGTGAGGGTTGTGGCACGGTGTTAGTAATTTATGTTGTTTAAACCCAAGACTCGAACTGTGTATCCTCTTAGGATAATGCATGAACCGCTCAAATAATTAAATATATACATATTTATATACATACGTATATTGGCGGAGAGTGTATTAATAAAGAACATGTGACTACAGCCGAATAGAGGGTGTAGTTACTTTTTTAATATTTCACCAAAATGGAGCACCACCTCAAACTACATCATTACGGCCCATTGTTCAGAAGGCCCCTTTGCTCAAGTAGCTCTCAGCGATGAATGTACTTCCTTTCTTTTGTTTTCCTCCACATCTGCAATTTCAATGGGAGGAGGGTGGAAAGGAAAGCCTCCATACATTTGGGATCGTTATTCTTAAGTAATATGACCCCCCGTAAAGCAGTTGACATGCACTGAACTTGCACAGTTCAGAACGTTTTGGGATGACACCCTTTATGATCAGTGCTTTCAACTTAGTGCTGATCCAGTGTGACAGTTTCTATTAGACAGATGCACACAAGTAGAATCTGTAGCACAGGTTGTTATTGAGTATACAGAAGTCCTGAAATTCTCTTGGGCCTCTTAAAGAATCCATTAGCTTTTCTTTAACTTCTTGAGTGATAACACTTCCCTGTGGAAAGTGAAAAACTTTCATAAAAAGATTTTGATACTTTAGTCAGTCCTTAAATCCGAAATATTTTCTATTAATTGATTGCCAAGTAGGAAGGAGAATCTCTGCTGCAGGCTGAGACTGTGGATGACAGCTCTTAAAGGATATAAAAGTTTCAAGAGGTAGATCTTCGTAGTGAAACCGTATTTCCTTCTCTTAAACCTGCTCTAATCCATTTAGTAGCGTAAACTGGATTTCTGCCTTTTGACAAGAACTGAACAGCAGTCTGGTCTGATTAAGGGATAACTTAAACCTCTGTGTGAAAGAAGTGTGTTGAGTTCTGCAGTTGTTATTTTTATTTTATTTTCTATAACAAAACAATTTTGAATGAATACCAAAAATATTTCACGGAACGGCTTACAGTCTCCTAAGAGTACTGAAAGCTATACAGTGAGTGATCCCAGAGAGGCATATTCATACTTGCAGTGCATGCAGTTTTTGGAGATGTGTACTTCATGACTGTCCTTAGAATCTGGTCCTAGAGTGGAGAAAATCAGCCAGTGTTCAGAAGTGTTCAAGTAGACATACTGTCATTTAGAAGAAGATGGGAGGGGGTGAAATGCTGTTTACCCTCAAGTTGTATTCATTAGACCTTCAAAGTGAATCCATCTTCATATTGTTCTCTCTCTCCCCTTACGTTCTTCTGTTGCTTTGTTTCTGTCTTCATCTGCAGCTAGCCTAGAGACTGGTATGATGAACTTGTGAGCTGGAAAGCACGTTATATGACAAGGGGTGTAGCTGCTGTTTAAGTTCTGTTAATAAATATCAAGTGTCTGAGTTGTTTGCTTTGATGACCTTTTGATTTTATAGTATGTTCCAAAATAGTGACTTGGTTATTTTATAGTGGTAGTATATGTTTTTACAGAAAAACTAAATAACTCTCCTGTCTTTGTTTTCTGTGGAAGTAATACATGTATTTTGTCCCTTCTTCTTCTTCATATGTTATTGATACTCTCGTGTAAAGATAATTGATTATATTCTGAAGGGGATTAACAGAAAACCCCCAAAAAAATCAAAAAACCAAAACACACCAAAAAACCTCACCATCAAAAAAACTCCAAACCCAAACAAACAAAACCCCCCACAACAAAACACACCCTCCCTCCCCCCCAAAATAGCAAACCAACAACCCTCCTAAACAACGGTGGGGGAAAAGAAAAGGAAATTTTCTGAGTTAAGACTGTTCTGAAATACCTGTGATCTTCAATATAAAGTCAGATAACTTCATATGACTTTTTCAGTTTTCTGGGTCAGAAGTAGAAATGTTAAAAGCAGGCAAATCTGCTTAAAAGCTGTGTGCTTTCTCAGGCAAAGGTGCATTTAAATTAAACCAAAGATATAATCATGAATAGCGTATGTGTAAATGAAAAGGCAAGTTGGTAAAACTTCTGGGTTTTTTTTCTCTTTGTACACAATTTGCTTCAAAGCTTGATTTACAGGACACACAAACCATTTCCTTTTAGACGGGAACCTGATGTAGTTGTGTTTAATGCCTTGTTACCATCGTGCTGTGTTTAAAAAAAGCCAGGAAGCAGCTTGAATTGAATCTCAAAATATAAGCCTTAAGTAAATATGTAGACTTGGATAAATCTTGTTTTGGCTTGAAATGTAAAAGATTTTTCTGTTGCTCAGGCTTCTGAGAGAAACAGAGCCTTTAATTTGTTGCAGCCTGAATACGTACATCTGTTTAATCTTACTACAACCTCTTTCTTGTGTCCAGTTACTTATGTTGTTTGTATTCATAGAAGAATAAAAGCATCTGAATCTGTAGGATAGGCTCCTTTTCAGTGATGATATTCTGAAGGTTTAATTGCAAAGATCACTTTTTTGGTAAGAAACATCTGGATAAAATTGACCATTTCTTTCAACTTCTTAATTTTTTAAGTGCAATGTAGTATGGATTGAAATAGCAATTTCTTGAAAATAAATTTGAAAAAGGTGAAAACAGCTAATTACTTCTTGTATATTATTAATTACATTCTTAATTGCAGTCTGCTAACAGCCTATATTTGTAGTTGCTTGACCAAGCAGTGTACTTCATATTGCCTTAAACCAACAACTCTGAATCCACGCAATGGTGGGTAGAGGTAGCACGTATTTCCCTGAATCTGTAAGAAGGATACAGGAGCGTGGAAGAAACCTTACTGTCAGATGCAGCCAGCTTCAGTCATGCTTCCAGTGCCGATTGAGCTTTCACTTTGGCAGACAGATGCTTTGGGCCTTCACTTTTCCTTTTGCTAATTTCAGTTTGCCTCTAAGTAGCTGGTAAACAGTGTCTTGTAAATCTTTGCGTAATTACATGAGCTTTTTTAATTAGACTTGCAGAGAAATTGACCAACAGCAGAGAAACCAGCTATACATGAAACCTCTCAAATGTCAAAGATAATTCTGTGTTTATTTGTTTTTTTGTCTCTAGGTATATATGCACAGTTTTTTTCAATGCTGGAAAATTTTTGTAGGGAATCTAATCCTTCTTTAAATTCAGGGTGACTGAACTGCGTTGTTTGCAGCGATATGATTACAGTCAACATGGAAAATTCCACTTGAAAATCTAATACATGCATTGATTTGAGGGGGGAAGGGTGTGAGGTAAAAATAATTTAATCACAAAATTCAGACTTATTTCTGTATAAATGGAAGTAGGCAGTGTAAAGGAAAATGTGGTGTAAGTGGAGAGTTGCTATTTTTGTGGAATTGAGGAAATCAGTTTTTAACAATTCCGTATGCTGCTAGAAAAGATGGCAAGGGCCACAGTCATTATGTAGCCTTGACTACTCCTTTCTTCTATCTTCAGAACAGGAAAACACTTACTTTTGTAGATAGATGTTTTGAAATTTGGTACATAAATTGTCCAGACCTTTGCAAAAACTCAGACCTTACAGATTTTTCTAAGTCCTTGCTTATTGGCTCATCTGAAAATGTATTCTGAGAAATCAGAAAGAAAGGAAAGAATTTCATGGAAAAAATGGCCTTATTTGCAGCTCCTAAGGAGGTGACATTTCTTTGGAGTAGAAAGTTTAATGAAAAGAATTCTTTCTGAAATGCTGAAAATTGACCTGTGAAGTAAAAGGGCCATCTTGGAAGCCACACTCCACAGCAGAGGAAAGGAAAGAAGTAGGCTGTAACTATCTCTTTTCTAAATGCAGTTCGTGTTTGGGAATGTGTTTTTTGGAGGGTCTGCTGAGGAAAAAAATGATTAAAGTTGGAGAATATTAGTTGGAATTTGGCCTGGTGTCTGTTGCAAAGTGAAGAAAAAAGGGTGGAAAAGTCAGTCATACAGAGCAAATTCTGGAAAGGTTCTTAATTTTCACTGTTTTGAATACCATGTATGTACATCAGTGTTCTCCTCTAGACAAGAGAGACCTGATCCATTGTTTCTGCTGGTGTTTCTGTATTGGTGGAAGTGGTTTTACAGTATCAAAGAGGAGTTGTGTAGTTATGAATCAGGTCTGATGTATCTCTCTGTCTCTCAGTGAGTGTGTGGAAGAAAAAGTTTGTGGAGGGCATGGAACAAGAGAAGATTAGAAAAAAATATTTGCAGTTTGCAGTTTCCAGTAGATTCAGATGAATCAGTTAAGAAGCAGACAGGATATAAGTCTTCCGGTGTTGTATGGGAACAGCTGAGTGTCTGCACACTGCATTCATGCCCTGCTTAGCAGTTGTGCCCAGTCCTGCCTAAAACGGGCCACATGTGCAAACTAAACTTCTCTACATTTACTAAAACCTCAAAAAATTTGAAGTAATTGAGCTACTCAGAACTACTTAAATTGTGACACTTGCTCCTTCATTTTATGAGTTTTTTACACGAGCAACATACATAGATGTAAAATGTAAAAAAAAACCCCACATTTTGTATAACCTTGGTGAATGATTGTCTTTTTTTCTGGATAGAGCCATATTTATTTTTGAGTCATTCTATACACTGTTACAGAAAACAGGGCATTTTAGGTAAAGAGGTGTGCAAGTTAGAATAGATGTTTTCTTGGTTTAAATAGTGATAGGCAGTGATAGCTGCCTTTAGAAAGCAAAGGACCAGCTGTCTGAGAGAAGAGACACTGAGATAACATTTTTCCTCTCCTTAGCTGTCACTTGTGCAGGCCTAATAGAGCGCACAATCTCTTGATCAGTTAATTCACTTCTATTTTCCAGACATTCATGCATTGTTACATGTTTGCCAGGTCCTCTAAAATGCTTTGTGTCAGACATATTTCGCTATTATTTGAGCTATGAAAGCTTTTCTGAAAAGGTTAATAATTTTTTTTTTCTTTCTCAGTCTTTTCTATATGTAGTGGACACTTTTATTTTGGAGTCCAATATCAAAAAAAAAAAAAAAAAAGTGAGCCCCATGCTGCATTCAGAGCTAAAATATTTGGCAAGGGGCCAAACCTGGTGTCTGTAGCCCATATCACACTTCTTACTAATGCCTTCTGATAATTGTAGCAACATTTCTTGATAATGTCTACAATATGTCACAAAGCGGACTGACTGTTTTATATTAGGTTTGGAAGGCAAAGCATAAACTTAGCATTTCTTTGTGTCAAATCCTTTGGTGAGCTCAGTGGTAGTATCTGTAATGATTTGAACTGATCTCAGTTGTGTTCTAAGGGTCATAAAATAAAGCGGCTTTGGCATCCTGTGTACTCATTAGCTCCTGTTTTTGAGTCACTTGGCTTATCTCCAAAATCTACTTCTGTGGGTTTTTTTATTTATTTTTTCTCTTTGCCTGTTTTTGTTGGTAACAGTAGGAATAATAGCTGCGTGAAGGACAGTAGCTTATTGAAACAGGATTATTTTTTAAAGTTCTGTGAAACGTCCTTGGTTTGACAAATGGTTTTACTTAACTTTGTCACAGCTAATGAAATTAGTAATTGTCTGTATTTTCTTTTCAAATTTTTTTGTAAATGCTTGCTTTGAGTTTGATGCAGTTTTGATTGTGATGCTGCTTCATGTGTCATATTTCATGTAATGATTTTAGATTTATTTTCACCACCTGATGCACTACATTTGCTTTAAAAGTGAAAAGTTTTAGATTTGTTAAGTTAGTGGTTTTCTCAAAATTGCCCACAGGCTTTGAGATGCTATTAATTCCTTCTATTAGATTGAAGCAATACTTGCTTCAAATTGCTTGTAGCAGAACCAGTTATTCATTTGAACATTAAAATTACATAAAAATCCATAAGTTATTGCTATGATCTCAAAGCAGAACACTCAATGCTGCAATTTCATAATTGTTTTTGGTCTTGTTTTCTTGGCTTTCCTTTTTCCCTTGTACATTTAGCACTAACTTTTGCAGCCCTAACTGTGTTCTCTGTAGGGATCCTTGCTTCAGCCAGTGTAAATCAGAACAACGTTGTTTCCTGTCAGCAACTCCTGCTTGCTGTAATCTTACTCAATTACTTTGTCTCAGTTTCTAACTTGGGTTCCTCTTGAATTCCTTGTGCCTCTTCATTCAAGTCCCCCTTGATTTTAGGTCTAAAGTTTAGTGCTTCTCAGTGGCATACAACAGCTGGGATTAGAGACAGAATACTTGCCCTCAGTGTCTGTGCCCTTGAGAAAAAACAAGCTCTTCAGAGACTTCAGCAACTAAACTCCAGGCTTTTACAGTGCATGTTTTGTTTGGAGTAGTTTGTCCTTTTTGAAATTCCTTTGTTTTGGATGTATATGCTTGGCTTAGTTTTATGAGGATGTTAAGTAACACTTCTATGACATCTGGTTATCCTCCCCGACCAAGACACTATTTCAAAGCAATGGAACATGTGTATTGAAAAGTATTACAGATGGATGATTTTTTAAGCGTTACTATTGGAAATAAGAAATCCAGTTTAGCAGCACTATATCAAAAATTCCATCCTTGTCTAGGTGCTGTAAAAGAAAATGTTGCAAGTGATCAGATTTGAAGAAAATGTTTTAGTAATCAAACTTACAGTCCATTTAAACTAACAGATGGCCCTTGGTTAGAAGATGGGCTTGTGGTAACTGGTAGTTTCTGTTAGGAAACAAGATGTGTTTTTCTGAATTTCACTTTCAGCTATCTGGAACCTGGAAATTATTCAGAATATCTAGACTGTAGAATTGACTGAAATGCATTGATGTATTTTGTGGAGATAATGTCATGGTACAATTCTTCTGATAGTATTTTAGCCCTGGAAGGCTCCAACTTGAAGTGTGCATGTTTTTGCATGTGTTTTGTGTATTTGAATATTCTTGGTATTCTCTTCAGATAAATAATGCTATATCAAATACAGAAACGTATCTGAAGATGTTTTTCAGCTAATGTAGATTCTTCTCCTGTCCCACAGTGTAACTTTCTATGTGAAAGGTAAGGAAGACATGCTAAAAAGTGTATGAAGTGTGTGCTTGCTTTAACTTCTGTTTTGAGTTCTTTTGATGTGAAAAGGGTTTTTTAAATGCATTTTACCACTTTGCTTCAAATTATGCCACTAGAAGAATACCATTTCAGTTGCTCTAAAAAAGCCTAGTTGTACCCAAGTTGTGCAGATACGTTAGGGGAATTTAGCAGTCAGAATTTGTGTGCAGAAGAACCTGGAAATACTCCCCAGAATGTTTTCTGAATACAACACTCATGAACACAGCTGGAAAATTTAGGTTATGAGTGGAAAATTGATTTTAGGACTTCAGTGCCCCTTGGGAACACAGCTTTCTAGTTTTAAATTACTTCAAAATTTTTGAGAGTTTAGTTAATGTCGAGAAGTGCAATGAAGGAAGGAATAATATAAATGAAAAATTAGAGCATATGATTATGATGAGGGTAAGAGTTACATTTCATGTTACTCTGATTCTGTATTCATGCTGTTCTCTTTCAGTTCTTCAAGACAGAGTAGTGTGTGTTTGAACATAAAAGATTATCACAGTTTATTTGGTGTAAGCAAAGTCTAATAATACACCATACTTGATCACTATCAAGTATGGTGTATTATTAGACTGACAGTGATAAATAGAAGGCTTTAACATTCAAACATTTATAGCGTTTTTATGTTTGTCGCCTTTGTCAAGAGTATTTGCTCCTGTCTGGAAGCAACAGTTCAAAATTGTTCTTAGGACAGGGTGGCCAAAATCTGCAATTATTTTGGGTTGGTTGACGGTAGAGAAGATCTGAGGTTGGGCATATCATGTTTATGACTTGAGTAGGGGCTGTTACTGCATTTACGTGCTTTGCTTTCTGGCTATGATAAGAGATTTAATCGTTAACAAATGTATTTGTATGAGGTAGCTGCAAAGACCTCATTGTATCTGACCCTGATCATCTCAAGAGACCAGTGCTTGCTAAACTGGAGCAGCATCTTGACTGACTGTTGTTTCAATTTAATTTCTCGGATAGAAGTTGTCTGTCTTGTCCATGCTCTTAGGACCCTGCATAGCTTTACCCTTCATATTTCAGCATAGATTTTTTTCATGAGTCTTTGGAATTTGTTTTATGTTGCATGCAATTTGCCTTACCAGTAATGCCAACTTTGTTTTTCTCCTTTTTGTCTTCTGGCTTTCTTACATTCTCCTTATGATCACAGCAAAATGCTAGTCTTATCTGATTGAGATTGTAGCTCAGGACTTGCATATTTTTGAGCATTTGTGACAAGACTTTGGAAGAACTGATTTTGTCTCATTTTTTATGGTGTTCGGGGGTTTTAGACTAGTATCACAAGAGAACAACCACCTTTTTTGTGCATGCATTTAGTTTTCTCTATTTCTGTTCCTGTATATTTATCTGTGTATACTTAGGGCTGATGTCTTTGAATGGTTTCTGTAGCACCTTATGCCCCTTCCTTTATTTTAACAGTAAGAATGGAACCTTCCAGTTATCTTTGTAGCACTGCTGCAAAACACAGTAGTGTATGCTTTTTGATTGCCTGTTTCACCCTAAAGACACCTTCAATTATTTCAATATAATTTCTTTCTGATGTGGAGTCTATCTGACAAATCAATACTAACCTCTTCTGATGCTGAATCCAGTAATGCTGGTCTGGCTTAGAGGTTCATGAAGTGTGTTTTCCTGTCTTCAGGCTCTCAGGAGAAACATGGAGAAGATTCAGTCACTTAAATGGATGAGTTTCTGCAAAGGAGCTATTCTAGAAAAAAGATCTTATTTAAAGCACCCGTTTTTCATGTGTCTTCTCTCTAGTACCACTGAGGAAATGCAGTAATCAATGAGGATCCTGTCAGAAATTAGTTCTTGCCCTTTTCTCCTTCAAAATGGCCCAGTGTTGTTTGTTCAAATGCTGTTATCATTGTCCACGTAGAACCACATGTGATTAGGGAGAAGAGAGTAGTGCCGTAACTGGGAGTGCTAATGGGAGAGTGTCTGGCACGCTGATGTGTTAGACTGCCAAGCAATTTCAGCAAACACTGTAGTTACACATTTTTTTTTACTCAAAATTTAACATCTATGGTTGTGCTGCAAGAATGGGATACAAGAAGTTACCTGAGATGAGCATTTCCTCTGCCAGTACTTTCTGTTGCTAACAGCTTAATTGATGCAAGATGCAGTCCTGGCCTTTGGTTTGTGTTCTGTTTGGGATATAGCTTTCAAGGGTTTGTTTTCTTACTGTTGAAAATTGAAGCTACACATGTGCATTGCTTTTCATTGATGTGATTTCTTGCCTTGGCTTTAAGGATTGTCAGATGTACCACGATGTGACATTGTTTGTCAGATAACTGACAACTTACAACTTTTTTTAAAATTCCATAACTGTGTAGAAATCTTTTTTACTTAACTATGTTTTTTCTCTGCTGTGAGATGCCTCTGAAGCAGAAAGAGTTTTCCTGATCAGTCTATAGAGCTTGGCTCAGAGCCTAGTTAAGTATTACACTGAAATTCTAAATTTGGGGTGGTGGGGATCTGCAAGAAATGAACATCTTACTAGTTAAAAACCAAGCCAAACCAACACCCGCCCCCCAATATATCCCCAGACATTTCACACTTCCTTGAATCTAATGCTGAGAGGGAAGAACTGTGTATTACAATTTATAACTTAGTCCTGCCCCCACACTTGGCACACTGAATTGCTTACTGTCTGTTGCTCGGTTTTACAAGAATGAGTAATTTGAATTCAGCATACTTTGAAGTCACGGAGACTATGGTGCGGGAATATACTATGTTGTTTGTTACCTCTTGCATCAGCACAAGGGCTTGCATACATTTTTGGCTTATACTGTGTTGTCAGAAAGGTAAGTTCCAAGCTTCTGAACATCTGCTGGAGTTGTTCGCCTCTGCCTAAATTGACCCTCATAGTTTTGTCATCAATCTGTTGCATTATTTTCATGTCACCTTGAATGATTCAGTTTTTCCACACTGTATATCCTTTGAATGTTGGTTAGTATTCAGTATCATGTCATGTAAGGAGAGTATGTTTTGCTGTCTAGTTTTGTGAGATTTTATGGGAACAGAATGTGTGCAACATCCCTCCCTCTCTGCACATCCCTGCTGCCTCTATCTCTTAGGAAGTATAGAATAGTTTTAATCAGTTAAATTAATCTTTATGAGAAAAAGACCCCCGGTGCCTTTAAAGACTACTCTTTTTCCCTTTTTCTTAATGATGAAAAGCTGATTAACCAATCTGCACCTGTAACACTGAAAATTTGAAACTAACTTACCTTTTGAGTCTCCCTAGCACTTTCGTTTTTTCCTCCTTCCTAGTGTCATGTTATTGTTGAAACAGGAATAGCATTTCATTATCTCTTTGGTAAGTTGAACACAGAGAAATTTATTTGTACAAGCAAAGCTACTGGTGATCTTGAATTTACTGATTTGGTCTTTTTACCATGAACTCATAACCTTATAACAGTTAGAATGTAATAGAATAAAACAGAGATGTCACAGTTTTATCTACTAATACAGCTTAAGGACTAAGTATGAAATGATTGTAATATCTGGATGGACCCTGTCTAATCACCAGTAACTTTTACCAAGCAGGTCTCTGGTAGAGGTGGCCTCACAGATCTGTTCAGCAGGTAACCAATGCCAGGAAGCTGTGCATAGGAAGAAATGCTAATACTGATGTAGCATGCTGACTTTCTGAATGGTGTCATATAATTAATAAAAACATAGCTGGGTAATATGGTTAATTAGTGTTTCAATGATGCTATTGAAGGTTTTAGTAATGTGAAATGACTTGATTCTGTAGCCATCCCACAGTATTTACCACTTCCTTTGCTACATCCTAAAACTATTGAGCTATCAGAAGTTGAATGGTGTTCTTTGTTGGTGGTATCTTGGCCCCTTTGAGGCAAGAAAGAAAGAGAAAAATCAGACCAAATACATTTTAAACATCATTTTTGTTTCTAATTTTCTTATTTGCTTTGTCCTTTCTTGTATTTTTGCTGTACTCTCGCAGCTGTATTTACATAGCTCTCCTAAATAGATGAATGATAACAGAGTAAGATTTTAACTTTGTTTTACATTACAGTAAAAGGAAAGAAAAAAAGGAATCTTCAGAGCATTAAAAAGTATACAGTGTAGTGGTTTGGTAATTGAATAGAACAGCTGCATCTAGACTGTGACACTATAGAACAGGAGGTAGATTGCCACGTGTAAAGAAAAGTAACAAAAAATTTAGATACGGTCTTAGCTATGACAACAGGCCTTGGCCACAATCTTTAGTGTAGCTTTTGCTAAACTCAAAGGCCAGGGTGCTCAGGCTGAACTATAGGACACTTAAGGATGTGGCAGGGACTTGAATCTTGAGCGCAGATGTATTTTGAGATGGCCAAGGGCTAGTGTTGGGGGAAGAAACACGTTTAGATAGGTCATGGTTTGCGGGTGTGTAAGGAGGTATTCTTCAGTATGACACTTATTAATGTAAAAACATTGAAATAGCCTTGTTGGCATTAGGATTTGCCCAGCTTGATGTGGATGGAGTTGTTGCTGTAAATTATTTGTACTTCAATGCTAAATATTTGCAGATCTGTCAGGGACCAGCTGTGGTGTTTGTCGGTGAATTCAACTCCTCTGTGTGGAATTTTTGCCACTTTTTCAGATCCTGGTCTGGCAGCTAATAAAAATTGAGAGAAAAAAAAGAGCTCTGTGGCCACTTCAGTGTAGAGGTAGAAATCTCTTCAGATAAGACCACATGCTTGTGTCACTTGCTATTCTCACTTGCTTGTCTCTTGATACTGCCGTTTTCATGAGAACAGCCATACAGTAAATGGTAGCTGCTCTTTATGAAAACTGCTTTTTGTATCAGTATTAAAGCCTGTACATTGTTGAATTAGCTATCAGTGTCTGAAGCCAGAAAACATATTTTCTCCTCTCAGCTGCTTTCAGGCTTCTGTAACTTCAGAAATAAAGTATGTAATACATGCAATACTTATTGCTCTATCTGTGTTGCTTTTTTTTGTGGGGCGTGTGTTTTTGGTTTTATGTGTTTGTTTGCTTTTTCTTTTTTTTTCCCCAAGGTGTGTGTTTCCCACAAGATTATTTCTTGGATTACTCACTTGTTAAATGAAATAAGTCTGTCTCTTTCTGCTCTCATGCCAATTTTCTGCATGCCATCTAACTAAAATAGCTTACCACAGACTTGTTTAGGATCCTTCAGAGTTTTTCCTTTAGCTGTCCTTGTTGATGTGAATCATGTTGGCCTTTGCAAGGTGCTAGTTTTCTGACTATAGTTTTATTATGTCAACTTACATTTGCAACTGACCGATTCCTCTCTAAAGGACATTCACCCTTCAAGGGTATCATGGATCCACTGTATGTGCTTTACTGATAATAACTAAAGCCGCTCTGAATGCATAGTCTTTTCAGTGTGTAGATGATTTTAAAAAATTTTTTATTTTTTGCTTTTCAAGTGAAAGATTGCTATGTCTCTGTGACATTGACCCTAGTTTGTCTGCTCCTATTAGACAGTCCTGTATGGAACAGTACCTACAGCTGTCATTGGCAGAAGGTTTCTGTTTTTATCAGCTGAAATGCAATACTAAGGAACATGATGGTCTGATGCAAAGCCTATATGCATACAGTCTAATGTCTCTGAAGGCTTCAAATTCTCTATATCGAACCTTTCCATTGTGAAAGAACTGGCTTCTTTGCAGCTTTTTTAATATCTTACTTATCTCAGTTGAACCTTCTCATGTCCTGATGATAAACTTTCATCCCTACGTAGGACAGTATTTCATCAAGTCTACCCATTATTTTGGGCTAAAAAATGAACTGCTGATATATTCTAGTTCAGAATGTTGTACTGGTGCATCATCATGGCTGGTGTCATTGAAGGCACAACCCACATAAACATTTAATACTCTGAACTCTGACTTTCCTTTGTCATAGGTGTAGTCATATCAATTTAGGTATACATTTTTGCTTTTGAAATGGTATTGGTGGTGTATTGGGATTTTTCCATGTGTTAGCTGTGTTTGTCCCAGCTCTCAACTGCTTCTGAAATGCATTCTGAAGGAGAGACAAGAAAGAAAGAAAAATGCCAATAAGAGAAGAAGAATTCCAAGTTTCTCAATTAAGTAAAGGATCCCATGTTATATTAGTTAATAACCTTAATATGGGAGAAGGTAGGGCCTCTGAAGATCAGCACTTTCTTTTGCTAGCTAATGTCCTGATTACGCCAACCCTCCCGTTGTTTCCAAACTGTGATAGAAAGGAGACCCTTTTCAAGCATCCATTTTTAACTGTATTAAATTTTATGTTAGATTATAATGGGAAGGGCATTGAGAAATTTTAAGAAGAAAATGTTAAAGGAGAAGTGATAAGGTCACCCAGCCCTGGTACTTATTGCTAATTCTAGTCCGTTACACCAGTAATTTAATGGCATGTTACTGAATGACATTACCATCAGCAGAAAAGTCCTCTGTTTAAACAAGTGTTGGATAACTACTTCCTTAATACTGGTTCTATTAATTAGAGCTAGTTAGCACTACTGCTGTTTTGGATTTGGTGAATTATGGTGTAATCCTCCCAAGGTGGCTGTAATCTTTGGTTATTTCTGCCAGATCTTTTTGAATTATAGAGCTGGCTCTGTCTGCATGGTGTCATGCTAAAAATAGAAGCCTTTTTGTTAAGGAGGTGTAAAAACTACTTTTATAAAAATACTTTTTGACAAACAAGTCTTGAGACCTTGAAAAGTACTTGCCGAGTTGAGTAGCATTGTGTTTTCATTTAAAGAACCCTATGAATATCTTTTCAGAATAGGAGCAGGTCTGTCTTATATTTGTAAAATACTGTGACTTCTTTTTCGGAGAAGACCCCTAGGAGAATAGTGTATCGGTTCTGGAAGAAAAAAGAAAAAAAAAAAGAAAGAAAGTAAGAAAGAAAATAAAAGTCTTACAAATTTCCATCCTCTGACTCCTGTGATTTGGAGCAGGCTCTTCACCCATATCTTCTCCCCTTCAGATGCATACCTGAAATAGCAGACTGTAGAGTTCATACTTGCTGCAGCAATGAGGGGCTTTCCAAATTGAAAGTTCGTGGAGAGATTGAGACAGAGTATTTAAAGTGTCTCGGGGAAGAAACTAAACGTAGGTCTTCTGTCTCTTGGATATTAAGCAGGTAGATGATTTTGAACCAGTATTTCATATCCTAGAAAAATCTTGCTGTGTTGCACATGTAATGAAGGCTATCATGTTTCAGGGTTTTTTTCAGCTGAGTGCTCTTTCAGGTTTTGCTTTCTAAGACAAAATACTTACCTTTTACCTGTGTGAGCCTGGTCTTTCTGTTTTCTCAGGCAAGTGCATTAATCTCTGTTAGGTAAAAGTCTTTAGAATATAAGGTGATTATTGGAGGTCTGGGTGGAGAATGTGAATCTTAAAAAATCATGTTTTCCTAGAGGAGATTTTGATGTTTGTGTTAAAGCATAAATCCAGTTGGGTGGATGGCTAGTGGATTGGGGGTTTTGTGTGTAACTCTGTAAGTTGATACAGAAAATGTAAGATAATATTTATACTTTGGAAAAGTTAAATGAATATTTAACTTTATTGTGTGTATCTAAAAGTGAAGTAGGCGTGTGTACATGTGTACGTGTGGGTATATGTGGATTTATAGGAGACAGCATCAGCAAATGCTTGTGAATAATACGTATATAAAAGCCTTGAGAGGCAGCCTTTTAAAGCAAATTCTTCATTTTCTTTCTGATATTTGTACAGTGGTATTACTGAAATTGATTTAATAAAGCTTTTTCAAAGTTAGTGAAAATACAGTCCAGTTAAATACTCTCCCTCTCCCTTCTCCAACATCCTCCATTCCATCCCCTCCACGATCCATTGCCCCCCTTTTCTCTGTTCTTCCTCCCCTTTCTTCTTTCACTGTCAGGAAGGGACGCCTCAGAAGAGTCATTTCAGCTCAGCACGCCACCGTCAGAGACTAGTGGAACCATCAGCTACAAAAGTGAGTGCCTTTATTGAAGGACCATTTCTAAAATGGAATGTTGTGTCAGTGGAGGATTTATTGCTAAAGAGAAGCTCTTCTGTGTGCTTGGTGGGGGATTTGGTTATTTTTGCTCATCTGCAAGTGATATAATCACTATCTCTAAAAGTGAACTTCAGCACTGAATTGATTCCTACTCAAGTGCAGCAGTTGTTGTTTAAAAAGTTGGGGGGAGATTTTTCTTGTATCTGCAAAGTGTAATAGAAACTGTATGAAAAGTTCCACTTTGTTTTTATCAGTTTGTGTGATGTCTTTTTGTAAATCCATGTGCAGTTCATTTGTCTCATTCTTAAACAAAAGGCTTTCATTGAGTAAAGAAATTGGCAAGGATATGGAAAATAATCCAACACTCTATTACCAAGTGTTGCAAAGCAAAAAGAAGTTTCAGAGTAAAAAAATAGACTGGCATCAAAAGGTGATATGAGCAGCTACAATAGCGGTACTTGCTAGTTCATAAGGCTGTTCCACCTTTTTAGAGATGTACTCAGAAAATTTGATAGGCTCAGTGAGGGTGATGTTACTATGGAACTTTCAATAAGATGTACTGTAGTGCATATTTTAGAGCATCACTGTTCACCTGTATTTATTTTGTGCTAATTTTTTGTGAGAGTCCAGCAGAAATGAAACTATGTATCCATTACTACCACTGCCTGGAAATTCCATTTTTCACTTTATTTGAGATATTGCAGAATTGATTGCAGTATTTACATACAGCTTTTGATACAGGTTGAAGTAGGTCTATGGTAGCAGTCCTGGTCATGAAAGAAAAGCCCTGGTTTTATATTTTGCCTTACCTTCTAATTAGGATTCCAAGCACTGTTGTCAGACTGATTCTTTCTGTTGCTATATGTGTTCATTCATTAGGTATTAGTAATGTTGACTTTTACTGTTTCTTTCAGGATGTAACAACATTATTGGTACTAAGATATCCTTTTGGGGATCTGGGGAAGGGCATTTTGTGGTTTAAAGAAGCAAAAGTAAGTGAAACACACGCACACACACACATGCACACACACAAATATCTATATATATATCTCAGCCTGTTCTCTGGAGCAGCCACTTTCTGTGTGCATTACTGTTTACTAGAATCCCTCCAAGTAATTACCTCAATGTGTAGAGCCTCAATGTGTAAGGGCAGAATGTCTACTGAAATGCGGTTCTGTGGACATAAGTGTGCTAGGTTTTGCTCCCTCCTCTTACCTAGTTTTGCTGCATTTTTTCACCATGCCCCAGTGCCCTACTGTGCCTCTGGATATACTTTGTCAAAGGTAGGTGTGCTGTCAGAACCTCAGTGTGGTAGCTGCAGAGTAACCTTAGTATTTGCTCTTCTGTTTTGTTTGGGACAGGAGGACCAGAAAGGGTCTTGACTGGTATTTCTAGAGTCCTAAGCCACTGTCCTTTAGTGTCTTTGCTGTGTGGAGAACATCCTGATGCACTGGGAGTAGGTTAGCAGCTCAGCACTGCTGGATACCAGCCCAGTATCCAGAGGGGCGCTGTTACTAGAGACCACATCATGCTCCACCTCTCCCCCTACAGTGACTGCCAGCAGTTTCAGAATGACCGTCTGCTTAGAAAAGACTTCTCAGCGCATAGTAAGAATATTGCTCTGGTGAAGTGTTTTGTTTTGATGAAAATGTGTCTGAAGAGGGAAGAGAAGGGAAGGGTGGGAAGAGAAGAGAGAAGTCAAATGAGAAGCACTTCTTCAGCGCAAGTGGGAAAGAAGAGAAAAACTGCAAGTTCATAGTTCTCTGTGATCTGCAGGTCACTCACATAATCTTCTCCCTTGCTGTCCAGGCAAGAGACTGGTGAAGATCTGGAACAGTAGTCTTCTGAGTCCTGTTCTTTGGTAACATTTCACTGAGTGGGCAGTACTCACACATGGCAAGCCTATAAACCAAACAGGCACCTGTACCCATCTGTGCTGACGGCCATGCCTTCTCTTCCTCTTCTCTGGTACACATTTCTCGGTGAAGAATAGATGCCATGCTTTATGTCCTAGATATATATACCTTTTTTTGTCACCCGCCACCCTTGCTGTGTTCTTGAAATCAACTACTTCTGAAAGAACTGTACATCCCTAGTTTGACTGAGGTAATTTGAGGTATTAGTTTCTGTTTGTTTCCTGCCTCTTCCTACATGCCTTTTCCCTTCTTTTGTGTGTGGGTCAAATGCAGGAATTTGGATGATGTGCTTTGGGCTCATGGAATCATAGAATTGTCAAAGTTGGAAAAGGTCTCAAAGATCATCAAGTCCAGCTGTTTACCCAGCACCATATTCACCATTAAACCATGTCCCCAAATGCCATATCTACATATCTTCTGAGAACTTCCAGGGATGGGGATTCTGCCACTTCCCTGGGAACCTTGTTCCGATGCCACACCACCCTTTCAGCGAGGAAATTGTTAATACTCAGTATAAACCCCTCGTGACACAACTTGGGTCTAATACTTCTCTGGGTTTCAAGTCTGGGAAATGTCATGTTAACCTGTGATCAGACCCCACTCAGATTGGCCCAGCTGATGGAATGTGGAATCTGGATTTGGCCTTGACAGCTCAGCAGAAAGTTTTGAAGTAGGGATATTGGCTGGTGATTATAGGAGAAGGTGGCATAGTTTGCTGCTCTACCTGGGACGTGTCCTGGAAGTGGACGTGAGAAGTGTGAGAAGGTGGATTTCAATATATTTTCTCAGGGATGTTGGGGCTGTACTGGATTACTACTCCATGGACTGAGACTACTCAAGAGAAGGAAGGAAGACAAATCTGTCCTGAAGCAGGTACTACAGCTGATTATGTGCTGGTTGGAGGAGAAACCCTGAGCAGATTTTATTGGGGAGAAGTATGGCACTCTGCACTTTTTAACAAACGGAGGGAAACACTATATTCTTCAAAGGCTCATCTGTGTTCCAGGGACATGCTTCAGGCAGTGTGAAATTATCAATATTTGCCATTCAGATCACTATGAAAATAGAGTAGGGAAGTGCTGTTAGCACAGAGCCTCTGAGAGACAAACTATGTCTTTCCTTTCCTGCTTGCACTTGAAGAACTGCTGTTTTCTGTCAGTCACCTGCAGACTGCTGCAAGTCAGTAGGAGTGTCATCAGAATCCGTCTTTCCTGTTGTGTGGCGTGACCGCCCTTATGAGTAGTTGCTGTGACAACCTGACCAGCAAGCACTCTTGCTTGAAGGAATCTACTTGCAAAGCAGCTGATGAAGAAAGCCTACAGCTTTCTCTCATGAAGTTGTAATCTGGCTGGCAAAGTTGAACTCCAGCCATCTCAAAAGTCCTACCAAAGACTTAAGCTGCATACTCCTTGTCCCTCTGCAGACATACCTGCTGGAGTGCCGTTTGACAGACTCATCTGCCACTTGGACCTACAGATCATTGATCATTCATTCTTGGCCTATGGGGGAGCGAGAATGCTCTCCTGATCAAGACTGGGAGTATGGGTGACAGTCAGTTATGCAGGTAATTCCAGAGTAGGAAGCTGTAGAAAGGCAAGACTGTCAGAACTTCTCCAGCTGCTTGTTTTGTCACACTCATTCATTGCCTCAGGAAGAGCTGCCTGGTGGTACAGGTGCACAGAAGCGTCATGGTCTTGTTGTCACACTAAAACAAGGACTACTTTGCCTGCTTTTGGACCAAAGATGGCTAATTGCCATCAACAAATCTCACATGCTTTTCTTTAAGCTTGCTAATTCAGCTCTTCCTGGTTTAAAAAAAACACACCACACACAAACACACACACACGCACACACAAAACCCCCCCCACAAAAACCAAACAAAAATCCAAACCAAACAAACTTGTTACTTTGAAAATGTTGTTTTGTATCTTGGCACTATAAAGACTGGTGGGATCCCTTTTATTCCTTTTGCCTTCCTGTGCAGCAGCTGTTTGCCCAGGTGGCAGGATGTAATGGAAGATCAGGCTGCACAGCTTGCAGGGACTGTTGCTTGTATCAGGGATGCTATTTGGGCTTGGGGGAAGACCATCACAACCTGTAAAGGAATACTGGTTTTGTGCCTGCATTCTGCTGGGCTTTGTCCTGGCATTTCATTCTGCATATCCTGGGTTTCCTGCATCTGCCTCCTAACCTCGTGATTATGGGAGAATGGTTGTATTTGGGAGACTTGGAAGCAAGGCCGTGTGTCTCATGAGAGCAGCAGCAGTACTGAGTGAGTCAGAGGACAATGAGTTACAAATTGCCAAGAAGATCCTTCACCTGTGGTCAGCTGACTACAATGATTCACTTGCGTCTGCTTGTCCTGGACTCTGATGAAGTGCATTTCTGGGTCAGTGATTTGGGTGACCCAAAGCAGCAAGGGACATGCTGTATTGACTTAGTGAGACTAATGTTTCCTGAGAGGAGAGGATCTTGGCCTGCCCTGTCAAAAGAGAGTAGAGTTGTTAAGATATGGTGCTGTGAACTTGTCCAGCTATGAGCTCATGTTTGATCTGATGCAAATCAGGGAAAGCTAAACTTCAAACAATGACACAGTCATAGAGTGATTTGGATTGGAAGGGACCTTAAAGATCACCAGTTCCAATCCTCCTGCCATAGGCAAGGACATCGTCTGCTAAACTAGGGCTTCATTCAGCCTTGAACAAGTCCAGGGCTGGGATATCTACAAGTTCTCTGGCCAGCCTGTTCCAGTGTCTCACCAACCTCATAGGAAAGATTTTTTTCCTAATATCCAATCTAAACCTGCCTTCTTTCAGTTTGAAGCCATTACTCTTTGTCCTCTCACTACATGCCCTTGTAAAAAGCTGTCTCCATCTTTGTACTGCCTTCAGGTACTGGGTGGCTGCAGTTAGGTCACCCTGAAATCTTCTGTTCTTGAAGCTGGACAATCCCAGTTCTCTCAGCCTTTTTTTCATAGGAGACATGCTCCATCCTTCTCGTAATTTTGATGGCCTTCTCTGGACTCACTCCAACAGGTCAATATCCTTACTGTGCTGAGGACCTCAGAATGGAACACAGTGTTCCAGGTGAGGTCTCACCAGAGCAGAGCAGAGGGGCAGAATCCCCTCCCAGGCCCTGCTGGCCGCGCTGCTTTGGATGCAGCCAGGACACGTTTGGCTCTCTGGGCTGTGAGTGCCCATGGCTGGGTCACGTCCAGCCTCTCAGCCACCAGCACCCCCAAGTCCTTCTGGGCAGGGCTGCTCTCAGTGTGTTCATCCTGAAGCTTTATACTGGGAGTTGCCCCAACTCAGGTGCAAGACCTTGCGCTTGGTTTTGTTAAAACTCATGAGATTCCCGTGGTCCCACTTCTCTAGCCTCTCCAGGTCTGTCTTGATGGCATCCTGTTCTGCAGGTGTGTCAACTGCACCACTCAGCTTGGGGTCATCTGCAAATTTGCTGAGGGTTCACTCGATCTCTTTGTCTGTTATCATTAATGACGATGTTAAATAATGCTTAAGGACCCCGAGGGACACTGCTTGTCACTATCCATTGGGATTCTGAGCCACTGATCACCACCTTCTGCATGTGACTGTCCCAGCCAATTCCTTATCCACATAACGGTCCACCCACTGCACCCATTAAATCCATCTCTGTCCAGTTTAGAGAGATGGATGTTGTGGGGAACTGTGTTGAAGGCCTTAGAGAAGTGCAGATAAATGATACCTGTAACCCTGCCCTTGTCTGCTGATGTAGTCACGCTATTAAAACAATGTGAAGTATAAAAGATACTGAGACACAGGGGACTCTGACTTGTCTGCTTGACCTGCAAAGCAGGGTTGGTTCTCAGATATACATGGAAGCAATATAGATGTAGTCTATACAGAGCTCTTGCTGTATTACATTGCATTAATGTATTTACATTAGCTGGTGGTGCCTTGAAAGAGAAGCTTAATATAAAGGGTTGCTGGTTAATTTGTTTGCTGAAACTTCTTAATGGGTAACAAATGTGGGCACAGGTAGACAAAGTTAAAGAAAGTGCTCCAGGAGTAATGATCTGGAAGACAAAATAAAACATGCATTTATAAAGCCGTGAAAGTTAACAGTTGCATAAAAATCAATTTGATATGGGAGCATGGAATTGAGAAAGAGTTACAAGGGAGAGCATTCAGATAATTTTCAAACTTTTTTTGTGTTTTAGTGCATAAATAAAGCTGTATTTTGGTTAGGCTGCAGGTATAAATTAGGAACATCTGTCTGTAACAATTATGAAGATTACTCAGAATTTTGTTAGCTTGGAAAAAACCACGGTAGAAGAATGAATTAAATAAACTGCAAACTGGTAGTGAAGAGAGAAGACGATTCAGCACAGATAGTTTGTTAGCTTTTACGCATTCTGGTGTGAGTGCCCTATCAATGAATTACAGAGCAAAGTAGTCTTCCTGCAACTCATACTGAACGATTTCTGCAGAAGTTTCTTTAAAAAATCTGGTACTTTCTTGCTTATGAAGAAATTTCTGAATTTAAAATAGTAATTTATTGTACTTTTTGAGCTGATAAAATTTTTCTACAACTGTTTTCTCTGTCTTAGTGGCTCTTGATTTGTAATTGTAAAGAAATAGTTTGCTGTTGAGAACCACGTCTCTACCTGTTGAACCTAGACTGAAGGTGTTAAATAGCTGAGAGGTCTCATTAAAAATAATGATTTATTTATGGATATTGACAATAAATGGGTAGATGGATCAGCTGCTGTTTTTTATCTTTCTAGGCTCCACCTTAAATAAGCTTTAAACCTACACTCTGAAAATTTTACTGCTTTTTACCATAAAATCAACACAAATCAGAGAGTCTTATCATAAGAGTAGGATATTAGTGTAACTTGTTCATCACAGGGCCTGCTCATATAAAAAAGAAATCATCTGGTAGGCAGGGGAGTGCAGAGAATGAAGTACTATTCCCTAACACTCCACTCTGGCAACAGCTGAAAGAAGGTTGATCTGATGGCCAGTTGATTGCTAGAAGGTTATGTTTACCAAAGGTTAGATAGTCTAGCAGGTGTATAAATAGAAGCAGAAGATATGTTACAGTCAAATATTATGGATGTACTCTCCCTGGCAAGTTAAGATTGTGTTCCTTATGAAATTATTCTCCTGAACAAGTCAGTCTGTCAGTACTGTAATATTCATTGCACTAGATAGGTTTTGTAACTTTCTACACCAAACTGGGGAAGAAAAATACCCAGTACTCCCTTTTCTCCTTACTAAAACTTTAGTTCTATACAAGGCAATACCAAGCTATAATTAGATGTTTTCAGCTGTTACTTCAGATGTGTGATCTCCATCTCAGTGTTGCTTGCATACTTCCCAGTTGATTAAAAATAGAAGTAGCTGTGGCAGAAATAGTATTATAAATAGTTTTGCTAGAATAAATGCTAGTATGTATGCAAAAGAATATTACAGAAATGTAAAATCAGTCTTAAAATATGTTTAAATTAGCACGCGTCCTTATTTAGGCGTGGAATGGCTGCATAGTACGGACACAAAAGGGTGGAGTGGGACCAAATTGTGAGCTAGATTTTGAAATGTCTACCAAGGACTGGGGTGGATGAAGTGTCAGGTCATACCAGTGTTGGGAAGTATCTCAGCCATAGTGAGATAAGGTTTGTGTCTTCAAAAAGACGGATGGGGGTTTTTTTCCACAGAGAACTATGTTGTTCACAGAATCATGTAGTTTAGAAAAGACCTTTAAGATCATTGGTGCAGTCTTTGACTGATCACCACCTCCTGTCCAGCTAATGCTGTGTGCAGTCCTTTCTTGAACACCTCCAGGGATGGTGGCTCCACCACCTCATTGGGCAGCCCATTCCAGTGCTTAACAACCCATTTCTTTCTGATGTCCAACTTGAACCTCCTCTGTTGCAGCTTGAGGCCATTTTGTCTCATCCTGTCTCTTGTTGCCTGGGAGAAGAGGCTGACTCCCACCTGGCTACACCCTCCTGTCAGGCAGCTGTGGAGAGTGATAAGGTCGCCCCTGAGCCTCCTTTTCTCCAGGATAAACAATCCCAGCTCCCTCAGATGCTCCTCATAGGATCCACTCTCTAGACCCTTCACCAGCTTTGTTGCTCTTTGCTGGATACACTCCAGTACCTCAATGTCTTTCTTGAATTGAGGGGCTCGCCAGGATTCACTGTGGCCTCACCAGTGCCGAGTACAGGGGGACAATCCCTGCCCTGGTCCTGCTGGCCACACCATCGCTGATCCAACTCAGGATGCCATTGGCCTTCTTGGCCACCTGGGCAGACCCTGGCTCATGTTCAGCTGCTGTCATCACTGTTTCCTTACAAGGCCCTCTGCCTCAGCCTGTGGCACTGCCTGGGGTTGTTGTGGCCCAAGGGCAGGACCTGTCACTTGGCCTTGTTGAACCCCCGTTGGCCTTAGTCCATGATCCAGCCTGTCCGGATCCCTCTGCAGAGCCTTCCTGCCCTCCCACAGATCAGCACTCTCATTTAACTTAGTCTTATCCATGAACTCATTGAGGGTACACTCAGTCCCCTCATCCAAATCATCAGTAAAGATTTAAACGGCATTGGGCCCAGTACTGAGCCTTTGAGAACCTCCCTAGTGATCCAATTAGTTGTGGCACTGTTGTCCCTGAAATTGTTGTCAGCTGGTGTGCAGTAAGCCAGTCTCACACACATATCTGAGGTATTTATTTCATATTTGTGCATAGATGAGTGCTGTGTGGTAAATCTGCAAAGTTAACACCCGTTCTTGAAACTTTACACTATATATCCACTTTACCAAACAAATAGAGGCATATTGGCTGCAAGTTACCTAGTTCTCTTATTAATAAGTATTCTACGTTCTGTTGGTTGAATGATTGTCTTTCTTCTTATGCTAATTAATCTGCATGCTCAGTCTTGGTCTTGAGTCAGTGGGTTTCTTGTTCCATGAGTCGAAGGTCACAATTCCCCCTACCGAATTGCCTTTTACCCAGTGGTCTCGCTGTGCAGCTGCTGATTGAGCTTGAGTTCATGAGAGCCTGAGGCCAAGAGGCTGTGAACTGGCACGGATCCCTTGCACCACAAAGTGCACGAGGCTCTGTGGCACCAGCCAGGTGACAACAGAGAACAGCAGGAGCTGGTGACTCAGCAGAAAGGCCCCAGACTTGCATAGCGTGTAAAAGCCCAGGTGGTACTTTGTTCAGGGTCCTTCCTTTGAGGCTGTGAGGCCTGTTTCAGGGGTGAGCCAAGACCTGTTTCACAACCCTCTTCTCATTCCCTGTAACTCCCTGAGTGAAGCGTTATTTCTGACCCCTGAGATACCATCACCATTCATCACCACTCAGGGCCCAGCCACCCAGCTGGTTTTTAACCCAGTAAAATAGTGCACTTTGTCCAAGGCATGGGCTGACAGCTTCTCCAGCAGAATGTATTGGGAGACAGTATCACAGACTTTGTTGAAGGTAGACTATATCCACAGACTTTCCGTCATCCCCCTGTGTTGGTCACCTGATCCACAGGTTGGTCAGGCAGGAGCTGCCTTTCCTAAACCTATGCTGGCTGAGCCTGATACCTTGGTTGTCCTGTATGCTGTGTGATCACACTCAAGGTCATCTGATAACCTTCCTGGGTACTGGATACATCACTATGCATGTACTTATTTTACCTACTTATTGTAGGTAAGCACAGGAAATGTGGTTCAGATGCGTGGACAATGAGGTGGATCAAGGACTGGCTGAATGTCAGAGCTCAGAGGGTCAGGATCAGGGGAGTAGAATCCAGCTGGAGGCCTGCAGTCAGTGGTGTTCCCCAGGGATCAATACTGGGTCCAGTCTCACTCAACTTGTTTATCGCTGACCTGGATGAAGGGATACAAGGTTCCCTCAGCAGCTTTGCTGATGATACAAACTGGGGGAGTGGCTGAGACACTGAAGGCTCTGCTGCCTTTCGGCTGGACCGTGGTAGGCCGGGGAGTTGGACGGAGAGAACCCCGGTGAGGTTCAACAAGGGCAAGTGCAGGGTCGTGCCCCGGGGAGGAATAACCCCAAGTACCAGCACAGGCTGGGGCTGCCCCGCTAAAGAGCAGCTCTGCAGAGAAGGAGCTGGGAGTCCCGGTGGATCACAAGGTGACAACGAGCCGGCAGTGTGTCCTTGTGGCCAGGAGGCCCAGTGGGATCCTGGGGTGTGTCGGGAAGAGTGTGGCCAGCAGATCAAGGGAGCTGATCCTCCCCCTCTACTGGGCCCTGGTGAGGCCACATCTGGAGTGCTGTGTCCAGTTCTGGGCTCCTCAGTACAAGAGAGAAATGGAGCTTCTGGAGAGTGTCCAGCAAAGGGTCACAAGGATAATGAGGGGTCTGGAGCATCTGTTCTTATGAGGAGAGATTGAGAGAGCTGGGCCTGTTTAGTCTAGAGAAGAGAAGACTGAGAGGGGATCTCATCAATGCGTATAAATATCTCAAAGATGGGTATCTAGAGGTTGGTGACAGATTCTTTTCAGTGGTGCCCAGTGACAGGACAAGGACCAATGACCCAAGCAGTTTCATGTCAACATGAGGCAGGACTTCTTTATGTTGAGGATAGCAGAACACTAGAACAGGCTGCTCAGGGAGGTCCTAGAATCTCCCTCTCCAGAGACATTCAAAACCCAGTTGGATGTGTTCCTGTGCAAGCTACTCTAGGTGACCCTGCCTTGGCAGATGGTCTGCCAAGACCAGATGATCTCCAGAGGCTATCCAACCCTAACTATTCTGTGATTCTGTCATCTTCACTAATGAAATTAGCATGGAAGATACACTGGTGCTTTCCCTGACTCAAGTATCTTGGTGGCATGACTGCAGGAAAGGTGAAAGCTGATGCATTAGCCCGCCAGTTTAATCATATAAATCAATATATGAACTGGGAGGAATATTTTATACTATTCCCTCTTGCAGACTCAGTTTAGGACTGGCTTGTCTCCTTCGGGTTTAAAACCAGCTAGGAAATATAGAGAAAAAACTATTGTTGACTTTCTTTTACTTTTTTTTCATGTTGAATAGATACAAATCTGAAGCTATATCTTCTATTATTCTTTTATCTTTTTATTTTGAGTCTCTTTTAGACTAGTTGCACAAGAAAGCTCTGTGCCTTTGGAAAATTCTTCCCATTAATTAGCAGATATTTCCTGACAGAAACTTGCAGACAAACATACTAGATAGATATAAATTCAAGTAACCTTCACTGATCCTGTTAGACCTTATTAAGCTGGTATAAATAGGATTATCAGTCAAAGGTAAGAGGAAATTTAAGAAATGTAATGCTTGCAAAACTTAATACAGTTGCTGATGTGATTTACTGTAGTTTCACTTGAAACAATCATTTTGCCATATTGGACAAGGAGGGGAATGAAACTGTCTATAAAATGGCAATAAACCAAAAAGACTATCTAGGTCCTAATCTCATTTGATCTAGAGTGTTAGTAGTCCAAATAAAAACTATAAAATATACCTGACTTTATTGCTAGCACATACAGAGTTACCAGGTAACGATATAAATTGTGGAAAAGGATTTATCACAGTTACATGTTTGCTTTTTGTATGTAAGAAAGATTGTCTGTCTGCTGTGTTTTTTAGCTGAAAACCTTGTCTAGGCTGAAACAGTGCTTTATGTCAAGAGTTCTGAAATTCTTACGTGCAGTAGTACAGCACTGGTCTAGTAATTAGTATTGTTTTATCAACAATTATTCTAGTCAAATTGTCAGTATTAGGAAGCTGGCATTGTGCCTCAAGGTAGTTGTTCCTAGACATCAGCTTCCTCTCTGCATCAGAGATCTTAAACCTGGGACTGATACAGTAGATACGTGTGTTGTTGCACACATTTTGATGCTTCCAGATGAAAACAGTGGACTGACAAGATTTGTATTATGTTCCCTTTCTGATCGGGAAAGGAATACTTAAAAAGAGCATTGAAATTCCCAAATTACATTTTTTCCTGTCTTCCTGTGGTGGTTACTCAAAATTGAGGTTGCAGCTAGTTGAAGAACCTGGATAGCATCAGCTGGGAGAGCAGTGTAATATCAGTACGGATCATGGGATTTTTGTCGTATTATCCTTGGAGAGGTTGAAATCAATTTTTCTTGCTTTGGAGTGTGTGTTGACCAGTAATTGAATATTTGTGAAACAGTTCATGCTGGGGATGTCCTCTTGCCTACCATATAGGAAGAGGAATAGTGACAATAGCCTTCTGCAGTTCAGCAGCAAACAAGTATGGCAAACAGGCAGGACAAGGTAGGATGTGTAGAAAAGGCCAATGAACAGCTCTGTTTAGATTAATCGAGTTTAGGGGATCTTCAGATTTTTCAAGGCATTTAAAGTCCTGTAAGAAACCAAGCTTCAGCTGAAATTGAACAAGATGAAAAATCAGATGTTGGGAGAAATGTGTGACTGGAGTTTTGAAGTGAAAAAATGAGGTGTGCATTTTGACTAAGCAGTTTTCAGAAATGGGATTAATATTTACCTAGTTGGTCTGCAGACAGTCTCACTTTTCCCAGTGTAACCCTTGCTTGTGAACTTGATACTTTCTTTCACATCAGTGGAGTATATTACTAGTAAGTTGTGTGGGATCAGCTGAGCTGATCAAATGTGAATTTATAAAAACTGATTAAAATGTCAACATAAGCAAAATCTCTGATTTTGAGACCTTTAATTGCATAAGGGGCAGAAGATCTGGAATCATAAACAGCAAATATAAAGTATCCTTTTTCTGCAAAAGAGGTATATCTGTTGAAAGGGAAAATGTAGTGTTTTTTCACTGCTGTTCCCTGTGATTTTTCTGGGTGAAAAAGTGAGTCATTTGTGCCCTTTGTTTCTGGTTTTCCCCAAGTATTCCCATTATGTGTGAAGAGCAGCTGCAGAGCTCTGCTCTGCAGGTTTGGGAGTGGGCGTTGTGGGCACAGTAGTGCTTTGACCAGGCTCTGTGACTCAGTTCCACTGAACTTAAAACTTATTTCCAGTGAACTTTCCCCTTCTGGCTTGGTCTCCTCCAGCTGATGATTATGAACGTGTTACGGTAGAGCAAGCCCTGTATTTTGCTAGTGCTAATCAGTCCTGGAAGAAAGAACAAATGTCTTTGGACTTTTTTTGCTCCTTCTATCCTGTGCAAAATGACTACCAAAAACTGTTGCAATCAAAGCCTGAGTGTAGGCAAGTCTCTCATGCTGAAGGCAAGCTTAATAATTTTATCTTCTTGTTACTGCTTTCAACAAAAGTCATCAGCAGCTTCTGAATTGTATAATACAGAACATGATTTGCAGCTGGGGAAAGGAAGGCATCTCTAGAGTCTTGCGGGCATAATAGTCTTTGGCAACTCTGTTGCCAAGAAGTGTTGATGCTGGCCACTGTGTGCTGTGGTAGTGTTTTTTTGTTTTGCTTTTTGATAGTAGGCAAGATCCTTTGTAGGTATGCCCATATAAAATTCACTGCTTTCTGTTTGATGAAAGAACCTACAGATTCAAACAGAACTTAGAGAAATCATTGGCTTTAGTTAAACCATGGATTTAGGGTTTTCCAGTTCTGGTTATAATTATTTATATTTGTTCAGGTGAACAGTTGTACCGGTAGCTGGCATTTATGTTGTGTGACTTTTTTTTTGCTTTTTCTTATCCTTTTCTCTTAATATATTATAACACTTTTAAACTCTAATGATGGGAATATTCATGTGAACTTGGCAGCTGGAATCTGTTGACTGTTGGTGTTTCAAACACTTTGCAGTCCATGCATTTTCTCCATTAGTCATGTGGTGATGTACTTTGCCAAGGGAAGAAATAAGCTGTAGGACAGCAGGTCAGAATGAAGCATAGATTTTCTAACACTGTGTTAGATGAAATGATTTTGTGTACTTGGAGGTGGAGAGTTTGTTCAGAGTTTTCACACTTTTTTCTTAAAGAAACATGGTTATTTATTGGTGTTTTTTTAGAAAATGGAGCTAAGAGTGCATCATAGTGGGCAACAATCTGTTAAGTCATATTTTTCTACTATATTTTACTGTGAATTATTTGAAATAAGGAAAGATTACACCACTAGAAAATGAATGGAAAGACTTGCAGAGTTAATGTTGGCAATAGTCAAATTGCTCTCCCTTCAGAGGAGTTTGTGCTTCTCATTAAAAGGGGGTTTTCACCTTTTACTAATTACGGTAGGTGGCTACTCTCCAAATACAATATGCTGTATTATTGTCATAAGGTAGTGGAGTTGATGTGTTCTACCACTGCTGCTTTCCATGGAGAACATGAGATCCAGCAGAGATAATATTCTTAAGCATAGTTTGAATAATTCTTAACTGTATTCCTGCTTCTCATTTGAGCAGTAGGATACTGATACAGTTTGGTAGGGTTTTTTATGATGGTTTGGTATGTCCCTGAAGCATTGAGTATTATGGACTCCATTGTGGTAAACTAGGAATGCCTCATTTTCTATGCTGATTAATTTTATTTCCATAAATGGTATGTTTGTAGCACTTTTGATTTACTTATTTATTTACTAGCTTTCTTTTTTTTTTCCACAGCCATATCAGTTTGGTTATTTTTTCTGTTTCCAGCATATAAAAATGATACACAAAAACTACTTCAAGTGACTGACTGTCTTTTCAAGTTCTTGATACTTTCTCTGAAGAAACTGTTGTACTTCTTTTTCTTCTGTAAAAAAAAAAACCAAACCCAAACAGGTGTAATTGTTTTTCCTTGTTTTCTGTTAATTTATTTCAAAATTTAGTTGGGAGTGTTATTGTATTGTATCCTTAAACAATATTTTACAAGGTAAACAAAGTTCTTTTGCTTACTAAATGTTATTACCAATCACACAATTGAAGAGTTTTCGGACTATAGTGTATTTCATAGGAAAATCCTTACTGTTAACTCATGGAATCCTTCTGAAATGTTCCATCTTTTTCCATACGGGTAGGTGTTTTTACTGCTATATGAGAATTTCTAGAATACTATGCAAGGCAAAACATATTCAACTGCTGTATACTTAGTTGAGTCTAGTCTGTTATAAATCTTAGTGTTGTATCAGGTTCATCTGTAGGAAAATAGATTATTGAAATTGCTCTTGTATGTGATAAAGTGATTGCTTTCTTTTTATTACATGGTTTTTATGTGTAGCCAGTTTGGCATTCTTTTTGATCCTGTTAATTTGCATTTAAATTGATAATGCCTAGCACCTGAATATTCCTTTTACGTTACATCTCAGAACACAGAACTGACACAAAGATACGTTTCTCCTTTGAAGGATACAGTCAGCAGTGCCTATAACAAAAGCAGGGAAAGTTAACTAAGGAGATAAAAATGAATTGCATAGAACGCACAATATTGAATTAGAGAAAATAGCTTTTTCTGGCCAAGTCTGAGCTTAAGTGCCTCTTCACTTCTACAGTATATTCCCATTACAATCTGTGGTGGTGCTAATTTGCAACTTGAAGTCTAGGGATGTGAGAAGAATAAGTTAACATACAGAATAACGTCTTTAAATTTTGAAAAACACAATTAAGAATGTGCAGAATTAAGAATTAAGAAGCATTGTGTTTTGTCTCAAGGAGTGTTCTGCTGTCACAGGACAACTGTGACTACTCAATCTTCCTTGAGTAGTGGTAACTACCTTCCAGAGCTTGCCAGTGCAGGAGTGGCAATTTTTGTTCATGGAAATGCTTGTGAAGAGATGATCTTTGATTTAATTGGTGAGAGTACACAATAAGCAAGCAAAAACCCTGGTAAACTGGTGGCTCCATCGGAATGAGTAGAAAGAATCTGTAAGCCTTCAGCTGAAAGGCAGAACATCAGACTTTACTGTAAGGCGTCGATAATGCCTGGCTCCTTGGCAGCCAGCATGGAACAGGAAAGATAGTAATCTTGACTTACATTACTAGTGAAGAAGGTATTGGTACAGTTTTCCTGAGAAAAGTGGATATAGAATTGCATCTTGGACAAGACTAGAACTCAGACTGCTGAGAAGGAGGTGGTGCAAGCACAAACTCACTTGGGTCATCTGAAAAGAACAGTTTTGTAGTTACACCTGTTTTGAGAGAAATCAGATCCAAGTGAGAACACCTTGACTGACAAAGAAAGACCTCAACATATTTTCTGCATCTTTTTGAAAATTGGTTAATCCTGTATTGAACTGCGATTTTTAGGATCAATAGCCACTCCTAAAATTCCACCCTGATGTTAATAGAATACTATTTCTGAGGCAAAGGCTTACTGTTCCTGGAACCAGGAAACACTGTAAGTTGTCATAGAAACAGAAGACAGCTTTGCCAGAGAAACAAACTTAGAGCAGAAGATACACATTTGGTGTGAGACACTAACACTTGTCATTGGTTGTGGTTGATCTGTCTCCACACAGAGCTCACTGCTCTGTGAATCAAAACAACCAAATGCTGGCAAAGTTGGAAGCAATAAAATAAAAAGCATAACCTGCCACTGCCTTACTTAGAAGGTATTTAGAATGGATTAGTGCAATGACTTGATATATTAATCTTATAAAGAGGTCAAGATTAGCTTGTAAAAAGCTCTTGCAGTTGTGTAATACCTTTCTCTGATAGATCGAAACAATCCTTTATTTTGTTATTTGCACTGCTTTCTTTCCTTATTCCCCCATCCAAATGCAAGATTTGCTGTCATCCCCTAGCTTATCTTCAGCAAAAACATAGTAATTACTTAAGAAGAAATCCTTCAAATTTGTTCCTCAAAGCAATGAGTCTTGCTGTCATTGAGGATGATAAGAAGGTGAATTGTGTGCCATTCCTGATTTTTTTTCTTTCTACTGGTATTAATGCAGTGATAATGTTACAATTTTAACTTGTTAAGATCTAACACAGATTGCCAGAAAGCTGTCAGATGTTTATACTTTACGATGGATAGGTAGAGCAACAGTGTTGAGGATAAAAAAAAGCTCCTCATATTAATCTTATTATACTTAACACCTCACCAGCTAAAGAATGCCTGACCAAAATTTGTTTTGAAAAGGTGCACTTTTCCAGACTACTTTTATGAACAACTGAAAACTCTGAAAGACTTCTTGAATATTTGAACATTGCGATTGTTGGAAGATGAAGCAGATTTACTGTGGTTGTAAAACCAACCTTGTATTAACAATATTAGCTATGTCTTTGGTAGTTTATGAATGTAGAAACTTTTTATTGGTTCTTTAAAATTGAACCCAGTAACAAGCAATAAGTTAATGACATCTTTTCATCCTTGCATATAGGGGATAAAATTCACTATTTAAAATTTTCTATAACTTGCTGGTAATCTAAGAAATGTGATGAAGTTAGCGTTTTCTAAGTCACTTCTTTCATTCACATTTATTTGTATAGTTTTGTTTTTCAAACCATACTTCATCCTAGTGAAATATGGTTTGAAAATTTCAACCATAGTTAGTAGGCTGAAGGCTTTGACCCAGAATAAAGTTGACTGTATTTTATTTGTTCAGTGGGGGTTTTTTGTGAGTCTGAATATCTGCACTCTGGCGAAGATACTGAACTTGTCCATACTGAAGTGTCTTAGAGGTGTGTAGGACCAGAGGAAGAATCATAATTACTGAAATAATCAAAAAGCATTGTTCTTGTAAAAACATGTTATTGATAGTAAAATGCACAGAGTAAAGAGTATGAACTGATTAGTGACAGCTGCAATTACATTTAATATACCTGGTTCTTAATGCTACATCACAGCAATTTGGCACGGCTTGCACAGATCTCTTAAACTTGAGGCAAGGTTTATTATATTTTGTGACAGTAGTTTTTGAGACACACAGGGCCTCAAGGGCAAGAGTCTCTGGTCCATTAAATCTGCTTTGTGTTATTGCAGTGGAATGAAAGAGCCCTAAAACCAGCCTAACTTGAACTGGCCAGAGGAGGATTCCATGTAGGACAAGGGCAGAAGAGCACAGTGTAATCCTCCGGGGCAGAGCTGGTGACTGAGAACCATGCGGAGTCATAGTGAAGGCATCTTTTTTTCTTTTTAATGCCCCAGGTGCTTACCTGCTAAGTATGTGATCTGAAGGTCCTGACCCTGCTAAGTTTTACCTTCAGCAGTCTGCATGTGTTGGGTGCTGAGCGGTGGAACTAGGGCAGACAGGTCTTCTGGGTCTTCTACTGAGGCTTTCAGAAAGGAAACACTGTACTGCCAGAAAACTGAAGTTGTTGCAGGTCATTTGGAGTTTGACTGAGATCTGAGCTGGAGCATTGTGAGCCTGAAGAATGGAGTGATTTTTTTGTTTGGTATCATTCGTCCCTGTTTTAGTGGCTGTGACTAAAACATCTGGAAGAGGCAGGGTAAAAGGGTCGTCTTTAGCTTTTTAGTATGAAAAGGGTTTTATATACCTAGGAAATAAATGATTTCTCTGCTCTCAGCTATAAGACAGATGTAAGCCAGATGTAGAGCATGTTTACGCTTTTCCCACCTGTTTGGCATAGAACCAGTTGTGGAGCTGTGCTGTACTATTGCAAAGCTAGCATCATGTTGGTGAGCCTTCTCTGGAGAGAGAAAGTCTGTAGTGACACAGCCAATAATCTATTAATTCCCTCAGGCCATGAAAAAGTCTTCAGGGCGGGTGAGTCCTAAGTAACACTGAAAAAATCATGTAGGAGCTGTAATAATTTAGTCTGATCTGAGAGAGAAGAGCATGCTTCAGTTTACTATATTTTAGATTACTTTTTTTTTCTTGGATGTACTCCAGCTGGAGAAGCATGAGAGAAGTGACCTTTCATTTTAACATCATTACTGTAGTAGATAGGAAAAATGAGGATAGAGATATTAGCCAGGAAGAATATTTGTTTTATTTCAGTCCTTCTTTTGTTTATATGTAGATTGTTTTAAAATCCAGCCTTAAAAATGCAATGTTTTGTAAATAATCCTGTATGACTTACGTACTTAAGGTTTTGCTTTATTTTTTCCATTGTATGGGGTGGTCTTGGCAGTTTTTAACATCTTCATCAGTGAGCTGTTATTCTTTTGGAACTTCATTCTGCAGTCAAAAGTAGCGCTTCAGGATGACCTACATGGCAATGTGCCAAGAGATTAGTGTGACTTCAGGTGTCTACAGAAGCTAGTATGTCTCATTTGCTGTGCTGTTATAATGATAAACTACAACCAAAACACTCCGATTGTATAAAACAAAAAAAAAAATCAGATTCATAGGAAACAAAGAGTACATGTTGCAACTCAAACCCACGTATGATTGTTGCTTGTACTGTTTGGCAGCTTTCCCACAAGCATTGTCTATTACAGTATGACAGTGCCTACCATTACAAGTAAAGTTATATGTTAGAAATAGAACGCAATGACATTGTAAATATTACAGAAAAAAAATACAAAGGGAAGTACGTGGGCTCTGACTTGCAGTTACATTTTGTTCGTGATGAATGTGACATTTTAAATTTAGAGGAATTACTCAGCTTCATAATGCAATATTGTGTGCAGGTGTAACTGTTCCTTTGTATGTAAGCACATGTTATGCTAAAAGATGTTGTTTTAAAATGCAAATTCTGAACAGTTGCTGGAACTTCCTAGGAAGTACCAGAATTTGTTACCAAGGCCCCTAATTCTGCTCTCCTATGCCTTTGCATTACGATGTCTAATTGCATTGTTTCACACTATTTTTTCCTTCCTCATTCAGTGAACAGGATGGGCGGTGCTCAGGAATTGAGCTGCTACTTGATATTTTAGTCCTTATCATTCAGTTAACAGCCCGGGCTTTATTTACTGCACACCATTTAAAACTCCCTAAAGAATACATTATTATTCATTCCCTTATGGCCTTTTATCTAAGGTGCCTGGCTGAACTATTTGTGTCCATTTGATTGTACTCTCATATGTGTTTTCTGGTCAATACCTATAATTTTACTTTCTTTGCTGTGTGAAATAAATGTGTGTGCACATACACAAAATGCATATATATAGTTTATTTACTTTTGAAAGAGAATTTTTCATTTACTCCCTTTGATAACTTCTAGAATGGAAACTGAGTGTCTGCTATGTACTTTAAAACAGCCTTTTGTGAGGTCACTGTAAGCAGACATAAAAGAATGCAGTTAAATTACTAAATGCATCCAACCATCTAAGTTGAACCATTTGCGTATGCAGCCTTATCTTTCATGATGCCCTTCAACTTCAAATGTATCTTGACTGTATATCCTCTAGGTGAGACAAGTTGTCCTTTCATTTGAATGCAGTCGATTCTCCCTGCTGGACATGATTGCAAAGAAGACTTAACTAATGTAGCATTCAGGTTCATGTGAGAAATAAAAAGAAATGAGGGTAGTTGAACACTGGAACAGATTGCTTGGAGATATTGTGGGTGTCCATCTTTGCAAAATGTTCAAAATGATGTTCAAAACCCAACTGGATGTAGTTTTGAGTAATCCGTTTCAATTGGCTCTGCCATGAGTAGGTTGGACCAGAGGGATCTCTACAGATGCCTTCCAGCCTCAGCTATTCTGTGATTTACACAACAGATGATAATACATACTTGTGGGTAAATGTATTTTGATTGTTTCTGATGGGCAAACCTTTTTGGATCTTGTGTCTTTCTTCTACACTAAAATAATAGTAAAATGTTTGTTATGCAGTTTCCATTTGACTAGCAGGCTATCTTGTCAGTCCCATAAAGAGTTGTTTAATGGTTAAACTATAGTTTGACTATTTAACTGTTCTCAGCAAAGGCTGTAGAAAAGTTTAACAACGGTGTTTCTGTTGTTATGCTAGCACTTTGCAGAGGATTGTAATAAATTGTAATTATTTATTGTGGACCAAACTATTACATACCTAATCTTTTTTGGGTTTAAGAATATAGTGTAGAAAGCTTGGTGGCAATGGTCACCTGTTCAGCTCATGATCCTTTTACTAACAACTTTTGCAAAGGATGAGTATTGGAAAGAACTTAGTTTATCTTTGTCACTGACCCTTGCAAATTTTAATAGTGTTGTCAGTGCATCATAGCTGACTGTAAGGCTTTTCCATAAGATCTGTCTATTGCTTGAAATATAGTATTACTGCTACAAAAAGGTCTAGACTTTTTCAATTGCTATTGTTAATATTTCAAATGAAGGTGGTACATATAAAATCTGTTACATCTTTTACTGTCCTGATACACCACTTCTGTTTCTCTGTTACTTGATGGGATGAGAGGATTACAGTACTTGTCTCAAGAAGACCACTTCCAATGAAAATATTTTGTTGCTAATACACTGTAACTTTTTTCTGTTGCAGAAAGAGTTGAGCCTTCCAAGAAGAGGAAGTTTGTAAGTATATGGAGTGTTTCTCTATTGTGCTTAGATTGTAGTATATATTTTTGACGGTTTTAGAGTAGGCTAGTCTTGTTTTCAGGGCAGTTAGAATGGAGGTTAAATGTGGCACTTGATCTACCTTAGAATACATACAAAGAAATGAAAATTGTAAATGAAAACCTATGGGTTCTGCAGTCACCATTTTTATGCCCATCTTTTAGAGAAGTTATTGTGACAGATTTCCAAAGGGATAAAAAGTTCTTATGTTCAAGTTTTTGTTTCATATTAAAGATTTTTCTTGTTAAAAATCAAGGAAGAAATCTGATTTCTTTGTGAATGGTATAAAAGAAACTTGTCATGCTTATGAAAGTCTGTGAACAGTCCTGTGGGTGAGAAGGTGGGAAAAAAGATGTGTTCTACTAAATGTATAGAATTGTTAAGCTACTATTTTGATTATGGAAGTAAAGACCATATATTCTTGTGTAAATTGTTACTTAGTTATAATAATATGCGCTCAGATATTGAGTTTAATTGTGCTTTGCTCAGATTTTTATACCTTGGCTTTGACTTTGCAGTGGTTTTGAGCTGTTTGGTTTTAAAGCTTGTATCTTTTATTTGCATCTGTCTAATTTCTTATTCTGTATTAGTAATTTATTGAGAAAGTAATGGGATAAGAACACCACAAAATGTCTTAAGAAACTAACTGTTTACTTACTGCTTTCTTTCAAAAATACTCTAATACTATAAGATGATCTATAGGTTATAGGTGACAATACATTGTGAGTAAAACCCTGTGCCCTTGCACAAGAGGCCAGTTACTTGGTTTCAACTTGATAGTGCTGTGTAGCTTTTGGTGATAATAGGTGAGATATGTGAATACCTGAAACTGTAACTGCTGGGAAAGTGCAGTGAAGTGCTCTGTTGTTCTGACTCAAAAGGCATACCAGAAGTCTGTACTTCATAGGATATCCGCTGTCTTGGAAAAGACTCTTGTTTTAGGTTCTGATGCATGGGAAGTCTTATGCAAGACAGTAAGCAAACCCATTAAGTACGAAAAGTCAAGAAAAGAGAAAACTTATTTCCTGTCAAGTATTTAATTATTTAAGTATTTCAGTGACAGAGAGAAAACTAGTTAAAGAAAATGATTTTTGGTGCAGTCTTTTGGTGTCCTTGGTTCTTTATATTAACCTGAAACTGTTTGGGGGTAGAAGACTGCCTCTGTTAAAGTTAACGGCTAAACTGCTGTTCACTTCAGTCAGAGCAAAAAGTGGCTCTTGGAACTTGACCTTGCTTACTCTTGCTAGGATGTTTGACATTGAATGATATTAGTTATTTTAGTCCAAATTTGAGGAATGACTGCAGTGCAATCACCTCACTCGCATTCACATACATGTTGTTTTAGCTCATCACTGAGATGTAAGTGTGCTTTCTGTAATGTTGCTGAGGCATTAATAAAGTATAGTAAAGAATAGCACTTTGTCAGCACAATCATATAGTTTAATAATTTAGTTATTAAAGTGCTTATGTTTCTGCAGGTGGTTGTAGTGGGCCAGGCACCTACCAAAGCTTCTCTGTCACTCCCCTCTGCAACTGGACAGAAGCAAGAAAATGCAATGAAGGGTTCATGAGTTGAGATAAGGACGGGAAGAGATCACTCACCAAATGCTGTCACAGGCAAAACAGACTTGAATTGGGGATACTGATTGAATTTATTACTGAAAAAACCAGAGCAGGATAATGAGAAGTTAAATAAATATTAAGGACACGTTATCACACCACTCCATCCTTCCCAGGCTCTACCTTTCCCCTCTCAGTGGCAGAGGGAGACAGGGGAGTGAAGGTTACTGTCAGTTCATCACATTGTTTCTCCCACTGCTCAAGGAGAGGAGTCCTTCCCCTGCTCCAGCATGAGGTCTCCCCCACAGGAGACAGTTCTCCATGAACTTCTCCAGTGTGAGTCCATCCCACGAGCAACACTTCTCCATGAACTGCTCCAGTGTGGGTCTCTTTCCACAGGGGTGCAGTCCTTCAGGCACAGCCTGCCCCAGTGTGGGTCCCCCACAGGGTCACAAGTCCTCCCAGCAAACCTGCTCCAGCAGAAGCTCCTCTCTCCATGGGTCTGCAGGTCCCTGCCAGGACCCTGCTCCAGCACAGGCCTCCCACGGGGTCACAGCCTCCTCTCAGGCATCCACCTGCTCCAGCATGGGTCTGCTCCAGGGGCTGCAGGGGGATCTCTGCATCCCTGTGGATCTCCATGGGCTCAGGGGCACAGCTGCCTCACCATGGTCTGCACCATGGGCTGCAGGGGAACCTCAGCTCTGGTGCCTGGAGCACCTCCTGTTCCTCCTTCTGCCCTGACCTGGGTGTCTGCAGGGCTGTTCCTCTCACATATTGTGACTCTGCTCTTCTCTGGCTGCAATTACATTTACACAAGAACTTTTTTTTGCCTTCTTAAATCTGTTGTTGCAGATGTGTTAACATCATTTCATTGGCCCAGCCTTGGCCAGCTGCACATCCATCCTGGAGCCTCCTGGCATTGGATCTGCCAGGCATGGAGGAAGCTTCTGGCAGCTTCTCACAGAAGCCACCTTGTAGCTCCCCTGCCACTAAAACCTGACCATGCAAATCCAATACAACAGTATTTTAAAATAACTTCAATAGTGCTTAATTAAAAGGGCTCATACTGCTTAGGTTAGCAATGGCTGTGGCATCAGGGGTTATGTGCATGGGCTGTGTTGGCTGCTGTATTTGCATATTATATCCATGTTGACATGAAGACTGAATTTCAGAATGTGAAAAGTCCTATGTTTTCATTGGCATAGACATCTAGAGGTCCTGAACAGTTCCAGGTAGGCACATCACACCATCTTTCAGACCTTCAGGCCCAATGTCATGCCAAGGACGCAGCTCTAAGCAGGACAGGGAGAGCTATTTCAGGGGTGAGCAATCTTAGCATAGTTGGCATAAACTGAGATAGAGAGTGCTGGTTGACTAAGGAGTGAGCTTTTCCATGCTTGGAGCACCCCCTGGCTGTGTTGGCAGCCATTCTTTCTGTGGACACAGGCAGAATCGATGGAGGTTGCAGCTAGCTTCATGCATGTTCTTCAGCATGTTAAGTTGCCCAGCTGCACAAATGCCTTTCCTTCTGGCAGCAGGGTGCGGTGGCTTGGAGGCAGGATGAACAGATGGGAGCTTTCTCTCAGGCTGACTCCAGCAGCAAAACTGACTTACAAGCTGAACATGATTGTAAACCTGCATGGCTGTTAGTATCCCACTTTGCCAGTCCATTGGAAAATAATAGTGAAGTGTATTTTTGCACACTGCCATGATGGGGATGTGTTATTTATGTCTTGGTAGGATATTTTTACTGATTTGTTTATTTTCACCAAACACTTCCAACCCTGACTCTAGCTCAGTTTGTTGTATCATGGTGCTAGTAACACCAAGGTTATGGGTTTGATCCCTGTATGGGCCATTCACTTAAGAGTTGACTTGATGATCCTTGTGGGTCCCTTGCCGCTCAGACTGTTCTGTGATTCTGTAGTATCAAGGAAGATACTTGTGCTTAATGTTAAGCCAGACTCAGAAATACAGATTTAATTTGATCAGAATTAAGTGTTGCTTTTTGTCTGTGAAGCACACAGATCCTGTTATGAACCAGGGAATGCCTGATAGCATCTACACACCCACCCCTGTCCTTTAGACATTCATAGTGTGTCTAGCTGAAGTAGGTAGCCACTGGTGGTTTCTCAGTGAGAAAAACAGGTGAGTTTCCATCGCTGAATTTAAGGCATGAGTGTCCTTATCCTGGTGTGTTTCCTTACATACTGGCGGAGTTCAGAAAAATGAGAACTAGGCAGAGAGAGGGCATGAACTCAAAGGTTGTGGCAAAAAAAAATCAGACTCAGCTTTGAGTAGGTACATTCTGGTTTAAAATGCCCTTCTCCTTAAAAGAAGATTTACAACAGGCTTCTCTGAAGTGGAGAGGAGCCTTCAAGAACAGCAACACATAAAAAGAAGTGAGTAAGTAGAGGCAGTTTCTCCTTTTGTTGAGCCTCAGTGCTTAAAGTACCTGCCCTAGAAGTAAAATTCCTGACTTTTCCAGGCTAAATCTGTTCTCCTTCTGTCTTCTTTTGTTTAGTTTTTCAATTTCCGTTTAATTTGGAAATGTATCACTTTGATGTATTTATTTTTGCTGCATCTGTCCTTCTCTTTACGGTTCTGAAACTAATTTCGGTAATTATAAAATATGGACTCAAGTTCAGTACCAGCAATTACATAATCTGTTTGCACCTGTGGAAGTGTCAAAGTTGCTTGTGGAATTTTCGTAGAATTAATTTATGCATTTCAGTGAAACAGCTGCTATCCTTGGATAACAGCAACATAAGATTGTGACCAGGTTTTAACTACTGTTTTTCTTGAATTTCTCATTCAAGAGAAACAGTAGTTAAAATCACTGCTTGCTTAGGTGCTTAAGTAAGTTTCAAGTAAGGTAAAAACAATTTTGTAAGGAAGTTTTTTTTATCAGTGAAAAATATGGACTGTCAGTTATCTTTTGGGAAAAAGTGGGAATGATTCATAGTGTGGAAAAAAGAGAAAAAATCTCTGAGTCACGTGTCATGTAAGTGTACAAAACTGGAATTTGATTTATAGTTTCTGTGTGCACATAGACATCTACATGATACAAAATTGGCTATATTCATAGGTGACCTGTTTTCTTAAATTTGGAGAGTGGAGTAGATGAATTATTTTTGCCAGGGAATGAATTTCTCAATTCTAGTATAGATGGATTGTGCTTCAGTAGATATTCTCTGTAGTCTGTGTTTGATTCTTAAATTGCATATTCTTTAGTGTTGTTACTAGCATTGTTTCTGTCCTCAACTTTCAAGGGTTTTCTACTGCTGTCACTGAGTGGAATTGTTTTTCCCCTGTGTCCCTTGAATTCCTTGTGACTGACAATGAAAAACTTGATTATGTCTCTTACATGATTTAGGAGCCAACAGTTACTGTAACATGACCCTTTTCCCTCACAATCTTGCTTACTTCAGCCTCCATAAATTCTGTGCGAGTGTGCTGCCCATTGTCTGTGTTTCCTTCTTTTAAAGTTGTGCTGGGCTAACGGGGAGAGCTGTGGCACGTGCAGCGTGCTGGGTAGCCTTGTTGCCACCTTCCTGTTGTCAGTGCGCGGTCTTCTGCAAACAAGTCCTTTGTGCTGTGGAGAGCACAGGCCTGATTTAGATGTAAACACGTCCCTTGGTATTTTTTTGCTGTTAGCTGTGTCCTTGGCTAGCAGTACAGGCCATTCTGTTTAATGTTGTTCTGTTGGGTTTTTTTGGCGCTTGCACACACAGTTGTGCATCCCTGCTTCATTTACACCAATATTAATATTATTATGTATATCTGCAGTTGTCTTGGACTCAGATTTTACTAGTATATGCGCGGATTTTATCCAGTTGCATCCTCTTTTTATGATTTATCACATCACATATTAGAGAAAGGAATGGTCTGTTTTAATGTAATTCATCATGTCCCTTTTCAGTGAAAAATTACGTATATTATGTGAGGTTATTTTAAAGCTTTGTAAAAATACCTTTTTACTGATAAATTCATGCTCACCTATTTGTGTGTGTGTGTACATGTACACAACTTTTATCTACCCATGCAAAAAAGTCAGATAGTGATGGTGATGACTTTTTTTGTGTATTTGAAAACTATTCAGATACATAACAAAATTCTCTAAAAGCCCCTGCCTCCATGGAGGAATAATGCCCAGAAAACGAGGTGATCATGCTTTAAAGCCTAATTGTGTAATGTGTCATTTATCTGCTGTTGTTCTGTGACTGCTCTGGTGTCTAAGTAATGTAAAGTGACCAGGTACCATGTTTCTCCCCAGTGTGCTGAGTATGCTGTGCCCTGTTGGAATTTTGTTTCAGCTACTTAGGCAAGGACAGAACAGGGTCAAGAATGAAAAATAATCTTAAGTAGTTCTTTATCAAAATATGATCAAACTTAAGCCACAGGGAAAAAGCAAAATTAAATCAGCCTCTAGGGCCAAGCTGTGTAGGCATGCTGCAGAATTTCAGGAGGGGAGAGTCCCATGATTCTTGGTGGAAGCAAAGAAAATCAAGTATCTGGGTGCCTCCAAGCTTTGCCTACAGTAAAAAAAATCTTTGTGCAGTAGGATAGAATATTAGAATATTTTTATACATGCAAATAATTATTTTATAATGCATGAGGTTCAACCTGGGTTGAGGGCCAGATGTCATTGCTAATGGATTACTGGTGATAGGAAAGCAGGTGCCAAGGTGCTAAAACAACTGAATCTCTATAAAGAAATTGCAGTAGAGATCTCATTAGTTCAGTACTATAACTTGAAGAGTCAACCTGACAAAATGAAACACAAAAGAGTAACTGGATGGAGGCCTGACAGATTGGCTATCCTAATGTTCTTTATTGTCCCATGTGACAGTCTGCATGCCTGAGCAGCCTCTTCTGCTTGTAGTGTTTTTCACTGAACTGCTTGCACTGTGTCTGGTTTCTGCCCTTGTATCCTGCTTTACCTGTTGAACCAGGAGTTGGTGGTATTTGCAGTGTTTCTGTGCACATTGAAGGATCAAAGCTTACAGCAAGAATGTACTGAAAATGTTAGGGGAATTTAATGGCTGGAAATGTGAGCTGCTGAGGCGAGGGAGTAGTGATGTCTAAGCATCAGGGTGGGGTCTAGGAGTAACTTAATGTGTGAGTGCAATAATTGTGTGATTAAATTCTGTCTGTCACTGGCAAATACGATAGATGTATATAAGCATTTTAAAATCAGCATTGGGTATGTCGTCTTGTTTGTTTTGTGAACAGAAGTTGCATTCTCAGTGAGTAGAATTGTCTTTTTGTTCCAGTAAAGTTTCAAAATTGTATCACATACACAAAAAGAACAAATTACCGTATAACCACCTGTTTTATTCTGCTGTCTGAGAAAGTACTTATGCATTGAGAAAACTGGCAGAAGAACATCATGTGGGTAATCACTGCTAGTCAGCACAGCTTGAATTTCTGATAGTGAGCCTTGAAAACCTGACATACTGAAGCAGCTTCTCGTTCACCGCTTTTTTTTCCCAGTGTCATTAATTTCAGGAAGTTTTGTTTTCTTCAGGTAAGGAATGTCTGAAATTTGTTAAGAAGAATTGTTTGTCCCGAAGGAATTGAAATGTTGCGATGAATTGCATGATCTAGGCTGCTGTATGCTGTATTGATGCATTGATTTTTTTTTTTGCACTGATGGTGCAAAGTTTTGAATAATCTCTTAATCTACAGAGAGAGCTTCCTGAGGCTGTGCAGTTCCTAGCATGCACACATTTATTTAGCCTCTGTAGGACTGGGGTCTTGGGGCTCTGGGAAGAGAGTACATGATGGCTTCATGAACCTGTGCTGTGCTTTAAGAATTGTAATGAGAGGTCAGGGTTTGGTTTTGTGGTTTTGTTGTTTGTTTGGGTTTTTTTTTTTAATGGAGGTTAAAGGTGAGGTATTGACTACAAATAAATATTTGGTTTTACATTAAGAAAAGAAGCACTCAGGTTTTTCTGAACAATATGTTTTTTCCTCTGGCACCAGTAGTATCACCTGTATTCTAAACATCTGCTCTCAGAAGAAAAGAGGCAGTTGCCGAACATGAGGAATCTGCCTGCCTTGTACCTTCAGTTAGAAGATTCTGCCATTACAGATCTTTCCCTTGAAATTTTCAGTATTATTGCCATTCCATTATGTAAAGTATAGGCTGACTTTCTGCAGATGTCATGAATGACAATCATAAAATCCCAGTGAGCCACTTCGTCTCAGAGGCGGAGGGCAGTATTTTTTCCCCTCACTCTTTCCTATGAAATACAGACTTGAACATTTCTTATTACTGTCAGTATTCTAAACCAGTGCTGTTGCTTATCATAAAGGACATTAGTGTATTTGTTACTGTCATAGACTTGTAAGTTTTAGAGCAGCCAGATGACAGCATGGCAGCAGGGCCTCTTTTGGCCATAGCTGGGAGTGTAGCCTGCTCTATAGTTAGGTTGTACTGGCTGTGTCTTTTATATTTTGTGAACATATGGCATAATGTTTGTGGCTGTGGCCATTCTTGCTCCTACCACCACTTCTGTCTCTATCTAAAACTTCTGAATCCTGTTAACTTCCTTCCACCTTACTGTCTGCTGCCTCCCTTCCCTGTGGGAGTTATGGGTCATGCTTACTCTCTTACTAAGTTTTGTTGACTGAATGCAGTCCTTTGCATGCTCTGTTTTGCTGGAGGTTTTCCATTTGTCTTTCCAGCCTTTGTGTAAAGCCAAGTGCCTTCCTTGCAGGTGTGTTCTCTGGGATAGAGCGGTGGAGAGCTGGGGCAGAGGTCCTGAAACAGGTTTAGGCTTGCGGAACTCACTCTGTGGTCATAGTTTTCATATGGGGATAGGCATGCCAAGAACCTGGTTGCCAAGTGCTTTGTGTATGGGAGGATGGGCGATAGCTCCTGGGAGTAAACTGAGGGGCAGGCAGCACGTGCAGTTCTTGTGGAGGGTTGATGGCTCACTGTAAGGCTGGAGCTTGCAGGAACTGAATAGGTTACTTCAGCCAAAAGCATGGTCAGCAGGAAGGTGGGTGGCTTCTGTGGCAGCCTGAAAAGGAAAGAGGGGGATGGATGGCAGCAGGACAGAGCTCTTCTTTTGTAGGTTTGGAGAAGGAAAATATTGCATTGGCATGATACCATTCTGTTCCACAAGGGCTAATCAACGAGGTCTGTGTCTGTGTAGTTTTTAACGAGTCTTTGCTCACTGAGTCAAGGCAGCAGCCAACCTGGCATTAGCGTGCATTCCTTCCATCTACGTGCTCTTCTTTGCCATCTCTGTCCTCTTGTCTTTTCTCCCAAATATTGTAGGGTTTCCGCTTCTCTGACACATTTTTTCCTAGCAAGCCAGTCAAGCTTAGACCTGTGAGGTTTAATGAGGTGTGTTGCAACAGATCTCACAGGCATGTGAAAAGGTCAGAAAGGGTGCTGGGGATAAGTGGATCCGCATTATTGCCATGCTTGCCTGAAAAGGGTAGCAGATAACTGCCACAGGGAGCAAGTAAGTCTAAAAGGCTGACACAGGGAGTTTCTTATATTCATTGTGTGTTGACTGCCACAGTGCAAAAGGCAGTGTAATTGCATATAATCACATTTCCTCAAATCCCAGTGGTTTCACTCATGAATGTTTAGTGTGGTCATGCCCCTGAGCAGTGAAGGCGGCCATGCTATTTGAGACAAACATGCTACCGCAGGTGCTCCTGACATGGGGCTGAGCGTGCTGCTGGAAACAAGCAAGTTCCTGCTGTTCCAGCATGAATGGAAAAGCTCTCTTGTGCTTTTGTAAAAGTTGTGCAGGGAACACAGACATTGGGAATGCTTTCTTCCCCTCTGCTACATGGTACTACTTTGCAGTCAGGGGTGGGATATGTGACTGGACACATACCCCACTTCAACACAGCGTTTGGTGGAAACAGGATTAAATCAGCCATGTTTACATTCATGTGTAGGTACGGCCTTGAGACCCAGCCTCAGCTGTTCTGTGATTCTTCTTAGTATCATTGAGATGCTGCTGAAAACGAGCTTTTACAGATCATCATCATATTTTGTGAATGCTTGTTTCCTAGATTCTGCTAGGAGACATGTAAAATGTTTTCATTTGCATTTAAAAATATGGCTGTTTTTATGGCTGACATGCCTGTCAGAAGTACCAAGAATATACCCACATATATCTAAATCCAGAAAGCTTTTAGATTTTTGCTCTATAAATCAGAACTTTGCTGGTTTTTTTTTAAGCCAAGTTTTACCAGTAAGCCATACCAGCAAATGTGTCTTGGTGGGGTGAAGGCGTGGGGGATATTGTCACTTTTGAGAGCCTTTTGCTGTGTTGCCTATAGGGTAGAAACACTAAGTAGGAAATTACACTGGGCTGCAAGAGTAATAAACCTGATTGACTGGCTTTAGTCATTATTTTTCATTAGTGACCTAGGTGATTGAACAGATGGTGTTTGTGAAGTTTGCAGCAGACAACAAGCTGGGAAGGATGCAAGGCTATTGATGAAAAGTATGGGATTCCAAAATTGTTCTGACAACCTGGAGAAAATATACCAAGTAAAATAGAACTTCTTACTCCTGCAGAAAATACTCTGTTTTTCAAATGCAAGGTAATTGAATAGGTGTTAGTTTGCAGAAGAGATCTGTGAGGTTTAATGTACTACAGTTGCTATTGTGGGGCAGTGGGTATCTCGTGCTGGGAAGCTGATACTTTGAGCTGTAAAGCATGCAGCATTATTCTATCCCACACAGGATTTAAAAGGCCTTATGTTGGAGTGCTGTGTGTTGAGGTGGATCAGCTGGAAACAGATGACAACCATCAGCTGCTTTGAAAATGTGACATGGTATATGGAAAAATATTTACCACACTGGGGTTATTTATTTTTGAGAAGGGAAAGCTGAGGGTTGTTCATGAAAGTCTCGCAGTGTGTGGAACATCTGCCATGAGTAGGAAGTACAAGTGCTTTCTGTGTTATTGGGGTGTACAGCAAGATGTGGTGTGTTTAAATTGGAACGAGGGGGATTCATCTCAGACACGGTTGAAGCAGTGTCTGAGCAGCGAAGCAGAGGAGTGCGTACCTGGGGGTGTTGTGAAATTGCTATCAGTTTTGAAGAACAGGTGAGACAAACATCTGACGGGAGCAATAGGGGTTTTATAGGTATAATATACCTCTCCTGAGGAAGGAAAATCTGATCGCTTGACTTTTCTAGCTCTCTTTATAAATTGTCATTACGTCCGTGGGATTATATGCCCAAACTTTCTGCTGAAACTTGATTCCGTATATTAAGTATCTGCTTTCATGGAAGAAAATACTGTCTCATAACAGACAACATTAATCATTTGTACTTGCTGTAATGACAGAATTCCTGGTAGAAATGTGGATAAGCATAAGACAGATCAAAAAAAAGGATACAAACTTCAAACTTCATGAGGTTGGTTTTTTTTTTTTTTTTGTGACAGACTGATGGCTCTCTTTCAGCTGCTTACCTCCGTTTGGTGCACTTGCCTGCTCCTGTTAGTCTAATGACAAAGAGAACCAGAGGTGAATTTAAAAAAAAAAATTAAAAATTGAAGCATATATGGGGTAGCCTTACAGAATTGTTGGGGAGACTCTTCTGCAGGCATATATATGTATTCGTGTGCATGACAGGGCCTTGAGAAGGAATCAGTTATCAACCAGCCAAAACAGAGCTTGGTAACTCTCTAGGTACATACCAGTTGTTGATAGATGGGTGTAAGGGTTTGGGAGAATCCAGCTGCAGACTGGACTATGGAAGCATGAAATTTCCTATTTGTGCTTTAACTTTTGGAAGGAGATATTCAGATTCTATCGTGATCTTAAAAAACTATTCAGTAGATAGTTTTTATGTCTTTGAGGTTTTTTACGTTTTTATTCTTTAGATGAAAAAATACATACAGGAAAGTTAAATGGCATCAATTAGCACTGAAATATAGCTTAAATGAAGACTAGATAAACAAATGCTCATTAAGAGCCTGGGTTTGGGCTATCCCTTTGTAACAAGGGTCTTGACTCTAAAATGAAGAACTGTTTAAACCTTGTGTAATGTAGAACTCTTCAAAAAGTAGATCTATTTTGCCTCTAATTTTTTAATGCTTTTTTTTTCTTGAAAGACAGTGCAGATTGAGACCATATTATTAACATGTAATTTCTCAAGCTTTTTACAGTTTTAGTATTAGCTTAAGATCTGTCAACACGAGACTTAATTAGTTAAGCTATTTTTATTGCTTTCTATTTTTTGTTTAAATTTTTTTTTATTCTTACAATATGTGAAATATGGTAGGAGATTGTCCAAATATGAAGTAGCTACTGTGGGAGTTTTCCATTAAAAAAAATTTGGCAAAGGGTATGCTATTGATTTTGAATGGTATGTTATTTTTGAGCTTTCGCAGGCAGGTGCAAAAATGATGCTGCATAGCTGAGGGAGATGGGAGACTTTGGTGGAATATGAGGAAGGCTACTTTAACAGATTGATTTAGATGGCACCTCTTGCTGGTGTTACCCATGGTAATAGTTTAGGTGATACTTCGACAAAGAGTAGGGAACTTTTTCTCTCATTTTTTGGCAGGTACCTTCATTATTTTTATGTATTTTCTGAGCCCTTAAAGTTGCAGGACCAGTCAATATGAGTCCTGCTTTAACTAAAATGCATCAGTTCTACACACAAGGAGGCTATCCCGGCTGTAGGGAAAGTTTAAGAACTACCTGTTGAAACTCACTGTGGAAGAATGGAAGTGAGTGAGGTTGCAGAGAGATTTTGCCCGATCTTGGCTGGTGGATGTTTATTGATTCCTTTTGTTAGCAATATTTTAGGATCAGTGGTTTTAGTTAAGATGTTCAGTGTGACAACCAGTTGCTGGGTTAACTTACCAGAGGCCTACACAGCAGTTCAGTTATTTCTAATGTTTAATAAACGTTGCTAATAAACATGTTCTTTCAATCCATTCCATTTTTTAGTACAGACAATACCATAGAGCTATCAGCAGAAAATGCAACTGATTTATAAAAAGTTATTAAAATAGATTTGAGTTTAATAGAGTGCTTTTTAGAACTATAATTTTGAAACAAGTCCCTTGCAGAATAGTCAGAGCTCTAAATAGACTCTGGCATGTTTTGCAAGACCACTTAGTCTTTTACTGTGTACTCCAGTGACACATTAATAAAATGTGTTACTGTAAATTGCTTACTGGTGTCAGATTTATAGATATGCCTGTAAATGTCAGTAGATCCATGATGTTGAAACTTAACAGGACTTAGGGCTGGAAGGGGTTGTCTAGTATGTCTTTCTGTCACGGCGTGCCAGACAGTCATGTCCCTACCCTGGGAGTTCATAGTGCTGTGTGCTGGCATGTATTGAACACAGATAACCCAGGGACATGCAGGTTCTACTAAAGTCTACCCACTGCCCTATTTCTGCATGCCATGCTGAGCCCATTGTGCAAACTGAGCTTTTTGGTGTGGGCGAATGCAGACACCTTCTGTCATTCGCATCCACTTCCTCCCTTCCCCAGGGAAACCAACAGGACAGCCCACCTCCTCCTCCTTATGTAATCTGACCAAGATGAAATACTCCTTGCAATTGCAAATTGGGCAATTATTGTGAGTTTGAGCATAGGAACGAGACATACCAGACAGGGATCTAAGGAAAAGGATTGCTTTCATAGCTGTGACCTATCTCAAGTACTTGTGGGGAAAGTAGGAAGTAGCCAAACAACCCTGAATAAACTGGCAAGTTGGATCAATATGAAGAACACCTTTTGGTGCCTTCTGGCAGATAGCTAAAGCACGAGGTTTGCTTTATACACATTGTGTTGGTCAGTCTGTTGACGGAGGCACAGGTAACAAATGGGAAGATTCGTATTTCAGACTTCTTTTTGTGTGTAGTTATAATACGCCCAGGCATGCTGTGTTGAAAGAATGCAAAAAGAGATTGTGTGTGTGTTTTTCACCCCATTTCTCTTGTGCTGTGTTCTGCATCTCACTGATGCCAAGAGGCAGTGTTGTACTCAACTGCTTCTGCATCATTCCCACTAGAACTTCTTTATAAACTATGGTGCTAGGAGTGAAGCAGCTGTGCTTGCTGGAAATCCACGAATGTCTGAATTGATGTGCTAAACAGATTAGATGACAGAAATTCAGATTAAATGATCTTTTGGTTAAGGACTATGACAGAAGGGTGTCATTGTTCTTTGAGAGTTGATTATTAACCCTTGAATACCTTCGGAAAACATTAGCCAAGAGATCATGGATGCATTGACTTGTTAAGTATCTTAGTGTAATTGTTGTTAAATGATATGGAATAAGGAAAGCCAGTGGCACCTGCACTGTTAATGGTATTATTCTGTTACCATTATTAAAGGAGAAAAAGCAAGATTAGTCAACATCTGCAGAAGAGAGGGGCCTTGAAAGCATACAATATTAATAACTGTGGTATGGAAGTAACATTTTTCTGGTTTGTGTTTCAAGGAAATAAATATTCCTCTGTGCTTTTCTGGTTTTTCTGGGTTTTAACCAGGTGTCTGAGATTACCAAACTAGAGAGACCTCAGTAATGATGTAAATGAATAATGTGAGCCATGTTTTCTTATATCTTAATTTTTAAATTTGCTTTTCAAGCTCTTGAACTAGCTAAGAGGAGACCAGGGTTTGCATTTGCAAAGGAATACAATGCTTGCAGTCCTTCAGTTCTGTTAGTGACTTTTTGTTTGGAATTCTTTCCAGATGAGAAATTTTCTTCACAGAAGTTGTGTCAACATAGGCAACATCTGTCAGAATTTTCAGGTTAATCTACATTTAGCTTTTGTAGTACAATAAGCCTTCTTTTTAACTTCTGATTCCTTCCTCAGCTTTGTGTTGGTGCGATGAAATCTAAGAAGTGCAAAATTAAGAGCAAACAGATGTTTTGATCAAACTTGAAGTCAGCTTTCACTTGAGAGGCTTCATCTAATTAAATTGCTGCAGTTTTTTGACCCCAGATGCGTGAAGCAGATCCCGTTTATTCCTGCAAAAACTGTAAGACTGCAACAGTGAGAAGAATTTGATCTCGTACTCTGGATTCATCTCTCTTTTTCAGTAAATCACAATTTTCTAAACTTCTGTCTGGATCAGGCAAAATGTATAGAAGAAGAATTTTCAGAGTCAAGCTATAGCTCAATCTCAGTTTAGAATAATTTACCATTAGTGTGAGGTGCTTGCATGAGTCAGCTCAGAAAGATTTATCATGGTCACAAAGAGCCCTTAGATGCAATTGTTTATGTTTAAGCGCCTGTACCCAACTGCCAGTCCCACTCAGTTTCCTTTTAGACAAGACAAGCTGCGAGTCTTGTCTTCCTGCAGGTAAAATGCACTAAATGCCCAACTGTCGTGTTTCACAAAGTAGTGTTTAGCGACAGACTACTCCTTTGCATGTTGAGGAAAAGGCAAACAAAAAAAGTGCCTTTGTCAAGGACTTCTGTTCACCTCAGTATTAAAGTTGGCTTTATGGAAATAGTGTGTAAAATTTAAATTGCAATTCTGATGGAAGCACACCTTCATGTCCAGAGCTAGTCCTTTTGCTATTTTGTTTGCGGAAATACTTTGGTGCCATCCTGATTCACTGGAGTTGGCTGCCCTCCTTAAGGTGTTAATGCTGTCTCCTACTCAGTGAAGTTGTGCCTTCACTGCAAATTTAACAGTTTTATAGAACAGTCAATAGTACTTTGGTGTTACATGTGCATGTGCTTACATAGCTAACAGAATGAAGCACGAAACTGAAGTATTTGTTAGTATGCACAAAGTTAAGCCCTTTGAAGTTCATTTAAGGCTTAATGAAAACTGTACCTGTCTGGTGTGCACACAGTCACAGTTTACCTGTCAAAATTTTCTATCTCCATCAGAAACAGAACTTTTCAGCAACTGAAGAAGTATTATGTACAAAAGATATTTTTATCAAAGGATTTTTAAGAGAGCAGATCTTAGTTTGAGAGGTGCTGAGCAATTGAGAATAGGGAGCTGCCTGTTCTTGGCAGCTAGGGGAGAGCCAGGAACCTCTGGCTATACTATCCCACACTCTGTTGCTCTCATGTTGAATTTTTGTTCTTAAAAGGTTGTCTCCAAATTCAATAATGAAAAAACCTTTCAAGGCATGGGCAGATTCACCAGATAGTTTCAGTGTTAGAGTTGTTTGATTGTTAGACAATTGATTCTTCTACTGTATTTTTCAAGTTTGAGAATATTCAAAAATTGAGGTTTTTCTTGCGTTCTGAGTAAAATTTGAAAAACCTGTCTCAAAGTGCTGTTCATAGTTGGGCACCTAGCTGGTCTTTGTGCCCTTGCAAATCTGTGCACTCACCCATTAGTGAGTTAGTGAGCCTGAATTTAACTCCTTAGATTTCATTCTTTCTCTGTCTTTTGGCAGGTAGGAGAATCTAGAATTTCCTTACTGGGATTGCTTACAAGATGCTTGCTGGGACCTCAAGTCCCAGTATTCAGAATCTAAGTGTCTGCTATGTTTTAAAAATTCAAATACATAGTTCTCTGTGTCCTTTAGGTTTGTTTTCAATGTCTTTAAATGAAGGCTCCCGGTAATATATAACATAAATTTAAAATACCTTCCAGTAGAAATATGTAGGAGACATAAGAGATGTAATTGAGAATTTAATTATTCTTTTCTGCTGTGTGGTTGAAAGAGCAGTCGAGTTCACCAAATCCAGTTCAGCAGTTTCCATAACTAGATTTCCCTCTGTGTCTGAAACCTAGTACCTGTGAACTCACTAATTCTTCCAAAATTAAGCCAAGGACCCAAAAAGCATCAGCTTCATCTGATCCTGTGTTTTGACTCGTCTGTAGAAATTGTCCATGCGCAGAACAGGTCCAGAGCTCTAGCAAAAGATAAAATCATGTGGTTGACTTTATTATATTGTGTACAGGAAAAGTGGGTGGGTGAGATAAAATATTCTAGCTCTTAAAGTTGTAAAAAGAAGTACTTGCACTTTGCTTTTCTTGGTCTTTTATAGATCATTGAAAAATTGCTAGTCCTCGTGGAACAATCCACAGTATTTATTTTTTAAAATTGTAATCTCAGAATAAGAGAGAGTGCATAAAATAAGAATATAATTAAATTATACCCAAAATCCCACATAGCAGCACTGATCTAAAACCGTCTATATAAAGTGTTGTGTACTGGTTTACTTTTAAGTGATGCTACCTTTAATGCTGAGATTAATACACTTTTCTGCCATTTCTAGGTTTGGCTCTCACTCCTGATATAAACTATAGATGATTTCCCTTTAAAATTCAGGTGCAGATGTGACAGAACCGAATGATGACTTCTCCTTTTGTATTAACCTTTGTGTTACAAGAATATATTAGTTCTCAAAAGCCTTGGCAATTAATTTTCTCCATTAAAGGAGGAGAGCCTGTTTTTCATTCAGCAGTTTGCTGTTCTATTGCTGCAGAAACTGTCTGTTTACCACGGAAAGGGATAATTGTGACTTAAAGAAGATGGCTCAATCCTATTCGGCAAGAGCGGAGGGGGTGGCGAATGTTGGACGTTTGCCTAGAGAAACTGTGTTAAGCATAGCGTCTGTTTTGCGCGGTGGGCTGGCGTAGCCAGGGGGACCACTCCATCCTCCGAGGTGCAACGCGTGTGTGTGTGCGTGTGTGTGCGTGTGCCGGCGCAGTGGCTGCTGCTGCGGAATTCCGGGCATGAATTACTTGATGTGCACAACCAAAGGTGCCGTTTGCTCCGCTAAAGCGGCGCTGCCGCTGACCTGAGAGAGGCAGCCTGCGGCTCTTCGTGACAGCTCGGGGTGGAAGGATCCCAACTTGCGGTCCTCCCCCTGCCCCCAAGAGATCCTTAGTCCGTTCCTTTATAGTGGTTCATTTGGCTCTCTGTCATCGCCAGAATGCTGCCCGTGAATGTGTGTCATGATTACAATAGAGTGTGGTAACACATAACAGCAATGAAAGCCCAGCGGGAGAGGCTACAAATTCCAGGGCTGACCTTGGAGTAAGTATTGTCTGTCTTTAATATTTTAATGGTTTCTGCATGATGCCGGCTTTTGTGCAGTCAGGAGCTTTTAACATACGTTTGTGCTGACAGCCTGGGAGCACTGCAGCTCCAGGTTGAAGGAACACGTTTTCAATGCATTGCAGTTGGTTTCAGCAAATGTGTGAGCCTGGAGCCAGGATATTGCAGTGTGTTTGGAAAAAAAGCGTTTCTGCATATTTAAAGTTACTGAATCTCAGAGCATGAAGCATCCTGTCAGCTTGTAGGGGAAGAATCTGTCAGTAGGCCATGGTGTCTGTCTTTCTCTTCAGCTCTCTGTTGCTGTTTGTTTATCCTGGTGCTGCCTTTTAGAAAGGCCTCTTTCTGTGCTGAATAATAGAGAGCACTGCAAGAGACTGAAGCATTATAAAAATGCTGTTTGTGAAAATTCATCAGGAACAAGGCGTATTTTGCATACGTAACTACACTAATGACCTGTATTGACATTCTGGAGGATTCCTGATAGTTTCTGCAGTAAGTATGTTTACCTAATTTAGCAATGTGTTTACTTGTACTCGCTTAAAACCGATTAACTAATTTGTGTGGTTTCAGCTATTTAGAGAGTAGCTAAATGAAAACGTGTAATTTTAATGTATAGTGATAGTAAGTATAGTCTTTTATTCATAAATGCCAGCATATGTTTACCCAAGATATGTTAGTCAAAGCCAAGTATTTATTTCTATACATACATACATACCTGTAGTCTACACTGACATGTCAGGTATGTATGTATGCATGTTACAGCCACCATGAGAACTTGCTAATTTTATCTAGGTAAATAGATATGGTTACGTCAGATCCTTTAGTATTCCCTGGGACTGCCCCATTCTTGCTGGATTTAAAAAAAAACAAACAACAAAACCCTGAATGCTGCAGATGCATGCGGTAAAGTTATTTAGCTATGAAAGGTGTGATCTCTGCATTTGCCAAGTGTTAAAGAGAGGGCTGTAGGTTAGTGTGCAGCGTAGCAAATAATTTATTCTAATAATCGTATGAAGGTGACAGAGCACTTTATTCCAAGGAACAAATGTAGATGTCATACTGGCTCCCCAGAACTACATTTGTGAAATGTCTCAGAAATTCTGCATTTCAGTCAGGCATCTCCTGGTAAGAGCAGTGTGTGTTAGATGTGAGCAGGCTAAGCTCTAGATATTTTTCTGAAAAAACCAGCATTACTAATTTCTCATGAGTTTTGGAGGAGGGGTCTTATCAGATATCTCATTAAAAGGGTTTCCATGAATAATTGATAATTATACTTCTTTTGAGTTGTGGCAATTTAAATATTTTTAAATCAATCTTCACTGAATTATGTAATCATCATGTGAGAATAACATCACTAGCTGCAAAGGACGAAAAGGGATTCATGTTTTTTCAACGTATGTGTGTGTTTTTGTAATATGAGGTAATTGTTTACTTCTTCCTCCTTTTTCACAGTAACCTGACATAATTACACTTGCTTTGCCATATTTTCAAAATATTTAATACTTATAAAATTAATAGTTATATTTTAAATTCAGTATCGATCATTGTTTTTGCTAAAATGTTGTCTGGATATATTTACTTTTTCCATATATTAGAATTTCTTTTGCCATCACACTTGCTGCTTTTTGAACTTGATTTACTTGTAGAGAAAAGAAAGTATCATATTTTGGTTGCTGGCACGTAACAATTTCCATAGAGTCATTCTCTCATGATTTGCCAGAATTGAGTCAATGCAGACTTAAGTCATGTCTCCCAAATTGTTAATTGCAATCATTTAAGGAAGAGTATATCTAGGGGGCAAAAAAATCCAATTTATTCCTTGCACCCTGAGTCTCATGAATTTTCTTTCAGTAAAGTTTAAATGTTGGGACTAGAATTATGTTGTCTCCCTGAGAAACAAGTACAGTCTGTCTACTTTATATTCATTACTTGCAAAAAGCTCTTTGAAAGAATATTAAATCCAAAATAAAGCATTCCAGATTTAGTAAGTGTAAGAAGTAAGGCTGCCTGTCATGCACTGTGATAATTTAACAGGTTTTTGTAGGTCTTAAAAAAGCACAGCTGAAGAGCAAGTTCTCTAGAAGAACTGGATTTACACATCAGTATCATCGCTCGGTGGGAATTTTTAGATCCATAGTACTAGCACAATCTGATATTGGATGCCCTCAGAGTCTGTGCCATTACTGAGACTCTTGATGTGTTACAGTAATGAAAATGAGGAGGAATATGAGTAGCTACTAGCCAGCGCAGGGCTTCCACTTGCTGTGTGTGAGCCATCCAGTAGAGGAAGGGCAATGTCCTTTGCCATAGGGTATCTCTAGGATTTGTTCACAGCAAAGTGAATTAGGGATCTCAGTCTGGGGTTTGAAGTTAATATATTCTTCTTACTCTGTGCCAGAGCTGCTTTTTTCCTCCCCTTTTAAGTATTTTGGCTTTAGTAGATTCCTTGTCCCCAGCTGTTACTCAGTAGCAGTCCCCTTGCTCTTTGCTGCAGCCCAGTGCCTTTGGCCAGCTGGTGCCAGTTCTCTTCTCCCTCCACCTGGATTATCTCTGGATCAGTTCCAGCTTCCCCTCGCTGCTTCTGGTCCTGATGAAGGCTGGTGGTGGTCTGCATCACCTGCCTCCACATCGTACCTTGCAGTGCCTCCAGGAACAGCAGTGCAAGCGCTGATGGTGCAGCACGGGATCGTTTCCCAGCCTACAGTCAGTGAGGGACGAACAGACACATGGACAAAAGGGGGACAACTGGGGGCAAACTACCAGCTCTGCTGCAGCAGACCAACCTGCAGTGGAGATGAAGAGATAGTGCAGATAAAGCGTAGAAGTACAAAAGCACTTTTTACAAGTCCGTACTGTGCTGATCATTCAGAAACGATGATCCTTCCAGTGCGTGTTGTGGCAGGTCAGAGCATTGCAGCAGAGACTGCCCCAGTGGAACGGCAGAAATCTGTCTGTTCATCCACACCTTTTACTGCAGGCCTGCGTGGGCTGGCTGGTATGAGCCTGGGTTCAGTTTAGCTATTTTCAGAGTGATACATTGAGCCATTGGCTCTTAATGGATCTTGTCAGCTCAAAGGTACTGTTGTGCTAGCACAGGTAATCTGCAGCTGAAACCAAACTAGTTTGACTCAGCTACTGGTGCCCTTCTGTGCACCTAGTTCAGAGATTATGAAGGCACAGCCAGCAGCCAGAGGAATTTATCCATACACAGTAGCCTTGTCAGAAATTACCAGCAGGCCCATCCTTGTCTCAGTGTGCATGTCCCTGCCAAACTCTGTGCCCTGTCCAAGGCACCTCAAAAAGGAAAAAGTTGCAAAAATGTACAATGTCAAAATTGTATTCCTAATCTGTTCTAGAAGCCATAGTACTCTCCCACTGAAATGTTCAGAGAAAACCTGAATCAGGTATCCGCCTTGAATGATTTTGAAGGCGATGTATTAAAATTTGGCAAAGTGTTATGCAGTTGAAAATATGAACTGGACCTAGCTATGCTTAGCATATTGGCCATCTGCATTTCCACTGGGGACAGGACAGGAGGGCTAGCATTGGCTGGCTGCAAGGGTCTGGAACAAAGCAGAACAAATCTTTATGAAGATGAGCTGAAAAAAGTTCCTCATAAGCTTCTGCCTTTGCTCAGTCTGCACAGAGTGGTTTTTTTTGACAGATAGCTAAGCAAATTGCAGTGAGAGGCATGCTATAAGCATGTTTTTTAAAAGAAGCTTTCTTGCGAGATATGTGGGGAAATGTGCATATGATAAGCATGAGTGTATTTCAGAAGAGCATCTCTGAAATTTGGCAGTGGCCAGCTGTTTTATTGAGAAGCCTTTTGAATGGAGATGCACTTGAGGCAACTTCTTGAAGACACCTTTGAAGTCAAATGGTCTAATAAGGGTTTTATGGATGAATTGTTTATATCCATATTTGATTACCTAGAAGAAGAACTTGGCATTTGTGAGGAAACATTTCATAATGAAATTGCTGCTAACTGGAGCACTTCTAATTTTTAGTAAGTGTGCAAATTTTAGACTCTCAAACTGGAATTTTTTAATTAAAATTTTCTTATTGCTTATGAAAATTTATCATCTGTTTTAGTTTTTGTTTTGTTTTAATAAATCTAATTTGCATAGAAAAAACTTAACATTCCCCCCCGAAGATTCTGTAAAAGGAAAAAAGCACCCCAGATACATACTCTGTTTGGTTAGATGCCTAAAACACGTTACCATTTTTCACCACTCTTGGGACTTTGTACAAAAGTATTGATCCTGGAGGAAGTCTAATGTAGTCAAGCATATGCATCAACACCAGTTCTCATATTTATTTTTATTTAAATCAATTTCATCTTAAGTCAAAACCTGTGTGGCCACTGTCAATCACTTCATTCAGGAGGATGGTCATGTTTTGGTTCTAACCGAAACTTCTTTCATAACTCCTTCACTAAAACATGCGACTCTTGCTAAACCTTCTGTTCACTAGAGATGACATTATTTTAACTTGCAGTCTCACCCCAAGGAGCCTGAGCCCAACCCCAACAAGCCCCTGCAGTCCATGCAGTCCTCTGTTCGCTTTTCATTTTTGGAGGTAAGCAAGTAAACTTCCGTTGTTGATGTTTTCTTCTGCATCCAAAACCTAATGATCAAAACATATTGCAAAAGGAAAATTGAAAAAAAAATTAAGTATGTCTCTGCAATACAAGATACGTTTTACTTGACCAGCAACTGTTCTGAAGGTAAGTATTTTATGGAAAAACCCCCAGGATAATTTGCATTTTGAGACCTAATACAGAGACGCGAGATATTGATGTCTAATTCTGTGTTGCTTTGACTGCTTAGGATTGTATCTGAAATTTTACAGTTTGCTTCCTGTGATCATACCTCAGGTTGTATTCTGTTATATGAGAAATTTAAGGTGAGTTCAGAAGTGATTCATGAAACACATGGTTATTTTTTGCTTAACTGAGGGCTAATAGTGTGCTTAGTGAGTTGAGTGATTCAGAAGAACACAATGTCATATGCAGTACATGGGTAGGACTGTTTTGTCCTCAGGACTAGGAGGATTTTAAGCTTTACTTCTATTTCAGTAATGTTCTAGATAAGCCCTAACAGCCACATAAAACATCTTTTCACCCTCTTCTTTCTTATACTCCCAAGTTTGTTCATTAGAATAATTTTTTTTGGTACTTGTCAGAAAGGTAGTTATCTTCATGAGATAAGAAAATCATTCAGTGATAGAAAATGCTTTGTAATCCTTCCTATTATGGAAAATTATAATAAATAATAATTGATGGATGTTTCTGATACAGAAAAACTTTTTTTCCTTCCTTATTTTCTTTTTAATGCAGAAAGTTAAATTGCTAGTCAGGGATCTCATAGGTGTCAGTCACTGAGATTCTGCTCCATAGAGAAAGTTGTTTTTAAAATGAGTTACTAATAAGTTATCAGTGCTTCATGGGTTAAAAAAAAACTAAACCACTTTTAATTTTGATCAGAGGTCTCACTTGTTACTGTGAGAATAAGAACTACCACCTCAGTAAATGACATAATAAAGTATATTTGTGCTTTTTTGGTACCACCTCTTGAACATAGTGTGGCAGAGGAGAGAGTTGCTTAGATCTGCTTCAGTATACTTTAAAGATGAAACCAAATTAGTAGGTGAGAACTCTTCTATCAAGGCTTCACATGACACTGAAAAATGGAGCAGTAACCTAAAGACCTGCTATGTGTTTCTGAAGAAATATTATAGTTTTTTATATATTCTGTTTTGTTAGGGAAGAGATAGTATGAGAATTCCTTATTTGTGCAACTTTCAGTATGATTTAAGTAAACACACTTTTTCCTCAGTGAAAAAACTTTTGTGATGTTTGTTTAATAAATTATCTGCAAAATCAGTATATTCGGTGGAGTTTATCTTCCTGGTATAGAATGCTTGGTAAAATTAGCATTTTCTAATTGGGTCTTTATTTTATACAGCCAGAACAAATCACTTCCCTTTGTGATGAAGGAAGTGCTCTTTTTCAAAATTTCAGTTTTGTGGAATAAAAAAGCTGTATACAAATTTTATATTTTGTATGACCTGGATGACCTGCTGAACAGCTTCTGCAGATGTGTGGATGTGCTGCTGTGAAAACTGTGCTATAGATACAGCCCGCGGTGTTTTTAGAGCTCAGACCTTGTTTACCCCTCTGGGGGGCAGAGACTCCCAACTGTGCCAAGTTTGAGCTTTTCATCCTGTGATGGAGGATGTTGGGAGCAGACTCTTCAGATGTCTTTTGTAGAAATAGAGTGGAAATATTGATAGTGCTTAATGTGAAGCCTCATCCCTTGATATGGCTAAAAAATGTCAAAGCTCATAGGGATTTTTCTTAGGTTCTTTTGTCCTGAAATTTATGTAAGGCTCTGCCAGAATGGTTACTTTTTCCCTGGAATGGAAATGTTTAAAGTTTGATTAAATCTGAAACGGAGTGCTGCGTTTATCTATAGCTGTAGAGGACTGCTGGTGTATTGAACATCAAATGTTTTAGTTATTAGTTACTGTTCAAGCTTGACCTAGCTTAGTGGAAAGAAGAAATGTGTTGGGTTTTAAGATATATAAATAATTAGCATTTCCTATTCTATTAGCTCAGAGTACTCCCATATGTGGGAGGAGAGGAATTACTTCAGAGGCACTATTTTTGCTTATATTCAGAAATGTTAGCATGGGAGCCTTACCAGGATGAATGGATAGGGTTTTCCCGTGGTATTTCTCTCTCTCTCTCTCTAGCATGCTGGCTCATCTCCCTCGTGGCCTTTGACTTGCACAGCTGCTCCTTAGGCGGTTGTTTCTGTAGAAGCTCTGCTTATAGCAGTTGTCACATACAGTAGTAGTCTAAAGGGAACCTTTTGCCAGCTAGATGATGAAGATCTTTTCAAAATAAACAGTAACATCCTGTAAATGAAAATACCTGCCTGCTGGTACAGTGTGAAGCTATCCATACTTTACTTCTGAGAGAGGGTGGGGGATAAAGAGGTATTTCAAATCTCAGGAAGATAGGCATACATTTACGATTATATTTTTATCTTCTGTTTGAGTCACCTGAAAACTTCCAACTGCTGTTGGGGGGAAAAGTAGGTGCAATTTTAGGACTAATAATTATAAGCAGCAGATTTGCGGGGAAAGAGAGAAGATGAAGATAACGTAAATAACTGAGCACAGCTACTGAGATATTTAAGATCCTCATGCTTCTAAAATAATTTTAGTGTTTTTCATTGCTGTGAATAATTTGGAGTCCTTTGTCACAGTAAAGGGGAATAGAGTGGGGAAAGTATTTGAAAAGGACTAGGAGGAAACACTAAGTGCTAGAAGTTGTAGTAGCTTCTAATAAAAACAATAAACAAACTGGAATTAGTAGATTAAAAATGTATAGAACAACATGCATTTGAACTAGAAGAACAGAGAATGGCGATTGTCCAAAAAAAAATCTTTTTAGTCAACCTTTTGCTTTACTGATGTCACTGATACTAGGCTTGGGAAAAAGCCAGCTGGTAGAAAGCTCTTAGTTTCTCCAGAAGAAGAAAATATTGTATTTGAATTGAATTTTCCAGAAAGGCTTTACTTAGGAGTGTGAGGATTGCATGAGTGTCAGGTGCTGTACAGACACAAATGTTACTACCTGGCTAAGACTGGTGGAGGGGTTGACAGGATTCCTTCTGAAGCTTTGAAAAAGAAAGCGGCAAGTAAAAAAAGTAAAATGGTTTTTTAATGGTTAAATTTTTTTATAGACTATTTCATGAGGAAAATCCAGTTCACCTCACCATACCTACAGCTAAGTTGGCAGGATGGCAAATGAGGATTATTATCTATACCTTTCAGTAATGTAATCTGCTCTTTTGGGAAGATTGTGAGGATGCCACTGTAAACACTGCGTTTTACATGGGGTCATGTTGTCAAATGTGTTACTAAGAGCAGCAATTGGGACTATAACTGGCACGGATTAAACCTCATCCTATGGCACTGAATTGAAAGAAAAGCCAATGTCAGTGTCACACCTTAGCCACTTGCTGGTATTTAGTATTAAGTTTTTATATCTGGAAATTGCCAAAAAATGTTGACACATGCATTTTCTTTAAATGTAACCTGAATCTGTAATGTGAATGAGTAACCATCACAAACAAAGCAAGAATGAGTATGAAACTTAAATACACTTTTATACAAATAAAAAATTAAAATATTTAATTATACATGAAACTTTATTTAAACTGTCTAAATTCATATACCAAATTGTTTAACATGGAAATAAAAATCTAGTCAGTGTGCTCCTATTCTTCCACTTTCTCTGTCTGCATCCCGTTTTTTTCCCCATGACATTCTGCATCCCAGAATCAGATAAAGACAGAAAGCTTAAAATAGCTACTTTCTAACAACTGTAGTGGTCTGTATTATGAAACCGTCAATGAAATGGATGGCTTCTGCAGAAAAACAGACAGTAAAGTTTCTAGTGATTTTTTAATTGTTGTTCTGAAAGTGAGCCTGTTTAAAGAGCTTTTAAATGTCTTCTAGCTCTGTATGATGCTGTGTGGGCATGTGGGGCATATACACTCATGTGAAAGATGTAATGGACAGTAGGAGTTTAGTTTGTTGTTTGGTTTTTACATTACCAAAGGCAATAGTTTGTTTTTAAACGTAGCAATATTCCTGTTCTGTGAGGAAAGTGGCATGGACAGTGTTGGTGTGTTCTGCTGCCTGTGCGGGCCGGCCGGGCTGGGGCACTTGAGGTGGCTGTGGGCTGCTGGGGCAGAACTGCCTCAGGGATTTGCACACCGGTGACTTGCAGACTGATGACCGAAGGCCCTGCCAGTCCTTTCCTTGACCCTGTGGCCACGACCATGTTCCTGCCCTCTTCTCTGTTAGCTCCTGTGGTTGTGTGGCTGCATCAGGCTGAATCTCCACCGTGAGTGAGAGCAGGCCCGTCGTAGGAGAGAGTAGGGGAGCATTTTTGAGCTTGGGGGGACGCAGTGGCAGTGTGTACTTGGACTGGCGCTCCGCTGCCTTTGGCAGCACTAGCTGCCCACTCAGACCTGAGCAACAGCCAAGGTGACAGCTGTTATACACACTGGTTAATGATTAAATCTGGTGCAAGTATACAGTCTAGGTAGACAGGGAATACTGCAGAAAAAGAAGTACTAGTATTCACTCCCTGGTGAGGAGGGCCTTGTGCAGGACATCATGACATGGTTCTGTCAAGGTAGAGCAAAATTGTCATAGAGGAATTACGTGTTAAATTTGGCCTCTTCTGGTCTCAGAGTAGTTTTACTTCTATGTAATTTTATTACGGAACTGCTACTTCTTGGATTCATAAGGTTTTCTAAAAGACATGTGAGGAGTACATGTCCGAGGATGCCTCCTTTCCCTCCTTTCCCTCCTTTCCTCAGTGACATAGCTGCTATACCCAGGCATTCTCAAGCAGGTATTTTTCTTTAAAATTTATTTCTACCTTTGCTTTCTGATACCAGTACAAAGTACATTGACCTTAAGGTTATGCTGAAAGATGAAGCTGTTGATTTGTTTTCCTGAAAGGGGAAGGGCTTGGGAAGGGCTGATGTGGATGAGGTAAAGAATCACTTGGCTCCATTTCTTCCTCAAATTTTTTTTTAAAATGAGGAAAACTTGCTGTTTCATCTCTCAGGGTAATCTGATTAGTATTCATGAACATCAGCCATGAAGCACGAGTTCCTCAAGGTGAAATAAATTAATCTTTGGCTTTGTCCTCCAAAAGTAGTTTGTCTCCTCTGAAGTTATTTTTATGTCCTTGCTGTTCTCTTAACTCTTTTTGGGACTACTTATTTAACCTTGCAAAACACTTTCCTCAGCTATTTCTCATACTCTCCCATATTAAGACTGTGACAGGTCAAAGGGAGAGCTGTTTCCATTGGAACTTGAAAATGGAAAATGAGAAACAATTTCATTGCATGTGTAAGTTTTTTTGTGATGTAGAAGTGAGTTGTGAGGATTGGTTAAGTAAAAGCAGCCCCTTACTCAGCAGGTGTGATCTCTTGTGTGCTCAAGTGTGCTATTCTAGCTTCAGCTTTTGAAATACTCTAAATAAAGTTTTCTGAGCTCTCTAGAGTCGCGTCAGAGGAGATTTTTGCTTGTGAGTCATCAGTATTTTGTTGAGTGCTAGTCTGGTACATGTGCGTAAGCCTATTAGCGTCTTAATGGCGTTGCACCAGTGTAAATGAGAGTCCAGCTGAGAGCTGCAGGAGCTGCACAGCTGTCATCGGTGAGCATGGGGTTCCCTGGAGGATCTTCACTACTGGTTTTCATCCAGGAGGGGTATAGGGATGTGAATTTTTGATTCCATGTGGGTTTTTTTGGTCTGGTGCTAAAGAAGGTGTGGTTTTACTTGCCCCACACTGATGCAAAATCAGAGAGGTTAAGGCTGTATTGTTATGATGATGTTTTGTAAAGCTTCTGGAATATCAAACTTGATTTTCTCATATCGTGAAGATTAGGCTCTAAATACATTTTTAAGAGCTCCCTGGACAAACTGAGTTCTTCCATATGACTTTCTCTTATTCCACATAACTTTTCAATTTAATTTGTGACTTGTACTACTTGATCTTGTTCTGCAAAAAGATTTAGGTATATATTTTTTAGATTAAGTAAAGCAAGAACAGGAACTTCCTTTTAAGTTACAGGGACAGATAACAGAATTATAGAAAGCTTACCAGAAACAGAGATCTTTGCTTTAATCCTATGTTGGTTTTTTGTGTGGTTTTGGGTTTTTTTGGTGGTTTTTTTTAGTTCATGTTTAAGGTGCGTCTTAAAAAATCAAGGAAGTTCTTGTGACAGTTATTTTTTCTGGTAGACTGAAAGCTGCAGACACAGAGCTCATATGAATCATTTTAAATGCCAGTTTGTTGATCTCCTCTCCCTCAACTATAATAAAAATCCTCCCAAAGTACTTGTGTGCTAGTTTTATTGAATCTTTTGGCCTTTCGGGTTGTATTTTGTGTTTACTGTTGAATGTTAAATTTTAAATTTATTATGTTAGGCGTTCTAAGCATTTTGAGGAGGTAACATGAATTTGAATTTGAAAATTACAGTAACTGTGGAGTGGTGCTGTAGCAGGGGAATGCTGAATCTGAAGACAGTTTTTATTTTTTATTCAAAATACTGTTTGAAAAAGTGTCTTTACAGTTTTGAAGGCTATGCAGCCATAGGAATGACGTGAATGGAGATTTCTTGAACTGCTTTACTACTTTCTAAAATGGAGAATTAAAATATTCTAGAAGTATTTCCCACTGAGATATGCCCTCATAATAATGCTTACTTTTACCATAATTTGATGTGCTGCTCAGGTTACTTAGTAAAGTGTTCATTGGCTAATCTATGAATGTTTTTGCCATACAGGTCTTAAAACACAAATTACCTAGTATAGCCCCATTTTGAAATCAAAACATGACATTACTCTGTAGATTGTTTTTTCCACATTTTTTAATTTTAAAAAATCTCGCGGCTTAAGTTGTTAATACTTAGAAAAAATATACCATACCTAAATCAGAAATTGTAGGAAAGGAGGGAGGATGACAGAGTTCTATTTGGGGCCACCCAGAGACTAGGTGAGTTGAGTACTGCACACTGTGGTGTTAGGAAATCACTGCAGTTCAAGGAGGTGATTAAATCTGAACAATTGATCCACATTTTACATACGAAAATAACTCTTAAGATGGGTCTTGAAATGTACTGGAAAATGGACAGTCTGGTCTCTTCCTGTGCTATCATACTACAGAGTTGCATGTACATGCAAGAGACCTGCTAGCAGCCGTCATAAGTCACTGTGTGGCTGTTCTGTTGACCTCTTCACTTTGCCTGTCAGGTGACAAATCTGTTAGTAATGACTGAAATGTGCTGAGCCTCAGCCGGCCTCAGCCTGCATGTACAATCAGACTTTTGTGGTATGGCTTCATAAATCGGTTTATTCTGGTTTGATAAGAATGCGTTTAGTACATCTTGAATTCAAGGTCCACTTACTGTCTAAAATGTGACTGTCTGTAATGTGTTGCCAGTCACTTCTTGCAGATATGGAGAAACTGCTAGATTAGCCTGCCAATTGTCCTATATTTTTCTTTGAAAGTTTGGTCTGACAGGGATGCCAGTGGTTCACTTCCAGGAGAAGAATTTCCTATGGTAATTCCACTGCCATTACCCCAAAATCACAAATTCTGCAGTCTTTTTGCTGCACAGTGACAAATTTCAGCTGGTCCTTGTGTGAGTTGCCAGAGAGAAAATCCTGCGGCTATATTCTTCAGATGGAAATTCTCAACCTTGCTTAGTGCCAGCGCTGCAGCATTATGTTGCATCTGCATCGTTTTATCGCACCTTAATAAAAATAGATGCAGAACCGAAACCAGCACTGTGTGCATCAGCCTTTGCTACAACGCACTACTCTAGCAGAGGAAATGCTTTGAGAATCTCAAAGATTTTAAGTGAGGAATGCAGAAGAAGGAGGTGTGTATTGGAAACGCACTGCTGTCCCTGCAGTGGCCTTTTGTGAGGGCTTCATTAGTTCTTGGAAACAACTTGTTTCCACTGCTGTGCTGGCTGAATTGCATTGCACTGAAAGTTGGTGATCCCTTAGGGTGTCTTGCTTTGGTATGAGCTTATTCTTTAGTACTATAGAAACGACAACTTCACAGCTGCAGAGTTCTGGAAACCTTTTAAAAATGAAAGTTGTGTAAACGCGGTGGTAAATAGGAATGAAAAAGTGTGAAACTGAGCCCCCCAGAAGTGGAAATCTTCTCAGTCTTTTTGTTTTTTCAGAGATCTTGTTTCTACTCTTGGTTGCCACTAACCGTTTCAGAAAGAAAGTACATGCATAGGTTCCTAGAGGCAATGACTTGCAGCTGTAGAAAACTGAAGAACATCACTAAACTGCTGTGTTTGAGACTTTATAGCTCTTTCTCTGATGCCAGTTGTGGCTAGTTTCTTGTCTTGATCCATGAGATGCGTCGGTGGTTAGCACAGGGAAGGGTAGTGCTCCTGATCTGAAGTGCTATTCAGCAAATAGTCTCATGGCTTGTAACAGGAGAGCAGTTTCCCTCAATGTTGTGGGGGAAGGACATCTTGTGGCATGATCTAGGGACACAGACTGATCAGCTACCCCAGTGTCTCCATCCTCTGGTATGAGATGAGATGCAACTGGGATCTTCTAAGTGCGCAGAGTCAATGTAGTGAGTGTAGTCCTGAGCATCTCTGAGGAAGCATTTCCACCTACTGTTGGGACACCACTTCTCTTAGGAAGTATTGTTAGCTCCTCCTGGGCTAGAACATAGTGATGGGAAGCAGAAAGCATTGAGGAACCTGATGTTGGAATGATCCCAGCTTGGAAGGTGTCCTTGTCTCCATCTCGTGGTAACCCAGCTTTCACACACTGCTGTGTTTGTCAGTTTGTGGTAACCATTCCCTGTGGGGTGTGGCAACAGTGTCAGTATTCATGTGATTCTGTACATCTTGGCATTGATACATTGGCATTCTGTACATCTTGTACATTCTGTACATAATGTCACATCTGGCTTTGATGAGCATGATGACTTGCTGAGCTTGTCCTAGAGCAGTCTGATGCTCAAATCCACAGGACACTCTGTGGCAAACTGCCTGGTAACTTTACAGACTGTGCGAGGGAGTCACCCAGGCCTGCAGAATTCTTTCCTAGCAATTAGAAAGCTGCTGTCATGGAGCAGAATCATGGCACACCCTCTGTTCATGCCAGGAGTGATGGAGGCTGCATTTTCTGCTCTTCAGAAAGAGACCAGCAAGACTCTGGTTGGGCTGGAAAACAGAAGGTGGTTTGCAGTTAGCAGCTTGAGCACAGTAACACTTCAGCAAAGCAAAACCGATGGGAGCTTAGAGCTTCAGGGTTACCTAGCAAAACATTAGTGTGTCTGACAGCCAAAATGTGTACCTTGAAGGAGGAGAGAGGGGTTTGCTCCAAGAGGGGTTCTCAGATGGGAGATGGCATGATACTGTTGGCTAGGAAGGCAGTTTTTTAAATTGATAGAAAAGCAAATGGTGACAGAAACAGGCCTAAACTTTCACACAACATAAAGACTGTAAAAGACATGTCTGTGGGACTGTGAAGTGCAGCCACAACACTGGAAGGAGTTCTTGTCATGTTTTAGAAGTTATAGACTGGTTGCTCTAGTTTTGTTGGCAAGTGCATGGGAACATAGGCTGTTGAGTTTGGGGAGGCTGTTAATGCTGTGTAACTTCCCCAGCTGATAAAACCTAGAAATACTTCTAAAAGTTGATTTTGTACCTGGGAGAAGGGAATCATGGCAAGTGCTGATGTGCATATTTATCAACTGAAGCCAGTCTTTCATTATGAGCAGCCTGGTGTGTTCTTCCTTTCACCTTCACCTTCATACTGCTATTTCTTTGCCAAGAGAACATTTAGGCTCTCCACACGCAGTCTGCCACTGGACTGATGAAATCTGCTCCTCTTGTGTGTATGTAGGAGTGTGCAAGTATGGATGCTGAGGAACAGCAGCATAGAGAATAGGCTGAGATAACCCATTGTCAATATTAAGCATGGTTATTACTAAATTTTGCAGTATTGAATTGTTGCATAATTTTTAAAAGAACCAAGCCCTCTACCAGAAAAAAGCAAAATACTGAGATAAATGAGTATGGTGATTTAATAGAAACAAACCATATACATTTACATAGTTCAGGCTTATTAAAATTTATGTTAAGCCATGTCCGGATGTAACTGGAGATGGTCAAAGGAGAGGGTGATGAAATGGTGAAGGGGTTTTGAGATAGGTTTGGGGGTTTTTTATTAGTGGTACAGGAAGAGTGTATATTTGCAGTGGTAAATGCTTATAAGTCTCTTTTGTCTAAAGATATTGATATTTCCGTAAACTTATATACTCTGCAGTTACTTGAATGGAATAATAAGGTTGTCTGGTATCAGAGAAATTCAGGACAGACACTTAGTTGTTTGAACTGTTACTTGAAAGCTGAACAGTTAATCACCTCATTGCTGCTCTGATAACAGTTTTTTGGGATGCTGGAGGCCTGAAACAGCTAATGTGGGTTGTGCTGATCCTCTGCTTCTTCTTTTACATAGTTTTGACAGTCTTGGTGATAATTCAGGTGCTGATTGTAGCATAGCTTCCTTGTTAGAGCTGATGTGCACTCTCAGTCCTTCAAAACTAAACCAAAATGTGTTTGCCTTTCTTAGGAAGGGGAGGGTGAAATTCTGTGACTTACAATGGTATCCTCCCTGACCCTTGTCATTCTCCCTGATGTGCATATCAGAGAGATTTAAGACTCTTTCTTGACTCATCTGAATCCCTTTCAACTTAATGCCTGTATGGTCTTTGCTTATAGGGAGGTAGGAATTGTAGAAATCATTCAGTACCTCTTAATATGTAGAGTGGTCAGCCCGAAGAAGATCTCCCTATTACTATCTACTTCTTTCTTACCTCTTTCTTTTTAGTATCTGAACATTTCATGCAGGTATTTCTGTAATTATCTTCACAGTGCTCCCAAGAAGTAGAAATATCTTTCCTTTACAGGTGGAGAACTAAAGTGCAAACAGACTAAATAAGTAGATGACACCAAGCCTTAGACCCTGAGGCACCTTAGCCATGAGGTAATTCTTAGTATTTTGTCCTTAATTTTGAGAATTTTCTGTCATATTTTGATAAGCTTAACTAATTAAAGTAATCTTTACTAGTCTTGTAATTCTAAATGCTTGCTTTTAATTTTGTTTCTGTAAAGTTACCTTCTTTCTTGGTAGTTAATTCTACTGCTTCCAGTGGTCTGTTTGGGAGCCGTATCATCTGCATGTGTGATAGTTAACTGTTTAGTAAACCCCATGGACATGAGTATGTGCTGAGTGTAATTATGGTTGTTCAGAAAATCAGATTTAAACTGGAGGTGTGTGCTGAAGCACATCTATGATTGTTTACTGTTTAGCCTTTTGAGGAGGAGAGCATTAAGGGTAACCTGTAAAGTATTTTAAAGATGTTACCAACTTGCAGTGCTGTGTGCTCAGGTCGTTGTTTCAGATACGAAGGGTAACGTTAATGGCCAGTCCACATAATATTCTTCTAAAGATAATGTTTTCCCTTTAAACTTCCTGTGTACCTGAGTTCCAATTTGCCAGCTTGCACTGCGTGGGGTGCTCCATCTCACACCGTTCTGCTGACAGCAGATCCATCACATGGATTAACTGAAGCATGAAGCCAACTGAGTGCAGGGAAAGCTCAGGAAATGCAACTACTTGGGTGTATATGTATTGCAGAGCCCTGAATTCTTGGCACCTGATTTTTATTCACTGTAATTTAAATAATGATTTTAAAGAAAATTGTGTGTTTAAAATACGTGAAGTAAACAGAGTACTTGCCAGTTCTGGGGAGGAGCCTTTCAGTAATGACCTTGCTCTGACAGAGACCTATTAATGGGTCTGTAACTGTAGACTTGTGCTGATTGGGTGATTAATTTAGGAAATTCAATGTGTAAATATTACAGCTGATGAAGTTTTCTGTCTCACTGAAGACAGCATTTATACTGAATAAGTGCTTTTCAATTCAGTATCACAGGAGCTGATCTGTTTAGACTTTGATTGGCAGACTTGAGAGTTTCACCGTGCTGACCTCTATTAAACCTCCCCTGTACCCTAAAAGGTGTTTTAAGAATGAGGAAGGTTACAACTCATGATGACATCTTTCCCAAACCTATCAGGATTAAAAGCTATCAAACAGAACTTGAGCTCGATTTCTTACCCCGGTTGATTTGACTAAAAATAGAGAATCCCTGAAGTCTGTTACTCAGATCTGTGAGTATGGCACTGGGGTGTCCCGAGGCAGAGTTGAACATGAGAAAATGGCTCTGTATAAGGGGTAGCATTCCTCTCAGAGGAGTGTGTTGTTTGGGATTCTTCAAACCAGAGGGCTGTGGTGGCAGGACAAAATGCTCCACTTAACTGCCTTTTGATGATTATGGGTTTTGGACTCTGCTTTCCATAATTAGAAAGTTATTAAAATGAAACAGACACAGATAAACTTACAAATGTTGAACAGTCTTTTTTTTTACATATGTATTCCAAACTCTATTTTTTATAGTCTGTTTCCTGTAATGAAGAAAAATCAGATATTAATATTTTCATCTTTAAAAGGTAGAAAAAGATTGTATGCTGTAAATCTGTTTTATACAGACTACCAGATTTATGTTATTACAAAATGCTAAAACATAATTTTAACTTTCCAGTGTAAAAACCAAAAAAAGCTTCTCTTAAAAAAAATGATTTCTACAGCTGAATTAATAAATATTTTTTTCTCAAAAAATATGGCTTAGTTGACTGCAGCTGTGATGTGGAATGGATGGCAATATCTATGTACGTAACTGTTTTAGAAGAATGATAGTATCCACAATTTCTTAAGAAATTTTTTAGGACTTGTACCTTGACCCTTAATAATGCCGTTTGCCACATAGGTTATGGCTGTTGAGTTAAAAAGATACTTGATAAAATATGGCTGCATGTGTGACATCAGGAGAACGTCTGAGTGTGTACAGTGGTCTAAACCAGTGCAATGAAATAAGTCTTAAGTGGTGATTGTTTCACATGAATGCCCAGAACCAGAAAACTTCATTATGGCTTTTTACATGTCTTTTGTATAACAAAAAGGGGTACCTTCACATTTATATCAGTGGTACTGCAGCCACAAAAGTGGCTAATTAATGATTTGAAAAAATGATGTGATCCTCTTAGGATGCTTTTAAGTGCTGGCGAAAAGGTACTTGAAGAACGAACAAACCAGGGTAGAATAATACTAATACTTTTTAATACGGTATTCCTCTCCCCACCTCCTGGCATCTGTGGTAATGAAGTCAAGGTCCAAGCATCATGGTATATGGAAAATTATGACATTTTTATTAGATGTTTTCTGACTCTCTCTGGACTTGCTTACCGCATAAAGCAGCACTTCTGAAATGTAGTAATGCTGCTCTACTTGCCAAGATAAATGAAAATTCAGTGATAAAAATGGGAAATGGTTCTTTTATACTTTCTCATTAGTTGGTTTGCTAAATTAGCTCAGAAGGAGAAGCTAATCTCTAGGCCAGAGTAAATAGACATCATAGTTGTTAGCATGGTTGGCTCATTCCACTGCAAACAGCAAAATGCTGGATTAAAAATGTTGCCTGATGTGAATTCTGATGCCTGATGCAGATGGGTAGACAATCTATTTAACTTCCAAATATATTGTGCATAATTTTAGAACCTTTCAAAAGTCGTGGGAGATGCTGGGGCCACTGCTTTTCCTAAATGTGTTTATATTAGATGAGCTATAATAAACTAGAGGAGTGGGAGATTTTTTTGTATTTTGCATGTTACTTCAAAACTTGTTAGAGTTATAGTATTTATGTGTATTTATAAACATAGTTAAGAACATTTAGAAATTTGGCAGACATACATTGTACACCCACAAAATATTCTTTCGTACTGTGATTTCTTCAACTTATTTTTACACTGAACATCCCACAGTGAAATTCTCTGAAGTCACTAGAAGGTAATAAACATCAACATCTACCACTAGGGGGAGCAAGATTTCAATTATTGTGATTAAGTGTGGTAATAATAATTAATTAGTGCATCTTAAGCACTGGATATACCAGTGAGATCTTTTAGTTTGAAAACCTTTATAAAATAGGCTGTAGACTTTGTCTAGTGCTTTGGGGTTTTTTATCCATCCTCTGGTGCTTGTTTGAAGTGTGATTTTTTTTTNTTTTTTTTTTTTTTTTTTTTTTAGTTAGGCATATAACATACAGAATTTACAGTGATGGAAAATCCCTGTGTTACAATGGATAAGAGAAAAGAATTTAAAACTGCTTTTTTGTCTGACTCCTGCAGATTGAACCCCTAACTTTGTATGTGAGGGGAGGACGTGATGGAGTTTGCTGTTCTTACACTGTTTCGTCATGAAAATCTCTTCCTGCTGGGGAAACGCATACTGAATGTCCAGGGTTCTCTGACAGACTTGACCAAGTGAAATCAATGAATTTTTTCAATCTGAACACTGTAGTTCAGATTATAATTTTTTTCCTTGAACTTCTCATGACTTTTTTGCAGCATTTGGGAAATGCCACAACTAGCTGCATTTTAGCCCCTCAGTGCTCAGTTGTATCATCTCCTTGCTCCCATGAGAGATTTTCCTGCTTGTAGAACTGAGGGACATTTGTTCTTTTTTCTATACATCACATAAAAAGCTCTTACTTAGCTATTTATCTATGATAGTACCTAAATTGTTTGCCTGATATCTGCCTTCCAGATTCTGCAGTATGTAGGTATATTATGACTGGGGGATGTTTTTGTCCTTTTATATGACTTCATGGCTAGCAAGGCTATAATGCATGTTATTCAAATAAGGCTGCTTTATCCAATGATAAATTATCTTGTTCCTGTGGTTACTTACCTCTTTTGTCTTGTTTGGTAGAAAGGGTATCATACTTTTTCCCAGCTCATTGATAGCAGTATTTACTTGTGTTAAATGAAAAACACAAGCCTGTAGATCTACAAGAAATGTTTAATGTGCAGTTACTTTTTCAAATCTATAGGTGAGTTTTAATGTTTCCCTTATGCATAAATTTTTATGCTGTGATAGTGAACCTATTACAACATTATTTGGAGATAGGTGGAATGTTTTATAAAGTGTCTCAGTGTATTGTCAGCTGAGATGGTTATTGACCAGCCTCGAAATCTCATTGAAACACTTTTTGGGCAGACTGTTTCATGTGACACTAAGTCAGTTACCCTACCTCAACTCAGTACTGGCAGCAGCTAATATCCTGTTTGTCCTTTTAAAGGAGTGTTATGGCATGACATCTTAGTTCAACTGTTGTAAAACTTCCAGCTATTCCAAGACACTTTGAAAATAGCAACAAGTGAATGAGCAGCTTCAGCAGTTCCTTTGTTACTCATTGAATAATAATTATCTGACTAAAACCACTCAACTAAACCAAAACAAAGTCCTCTCAAGGGATATGTTAGCTCAATTCTAATCTGTCGTTCTTCTAAGATGCTGATGAAATGAGAAGCATTTCTTTGTTGCTAAAAGATGGGATTTCATAATCTTCCTAGCCCATGAAAACAGAGAAGGTGCCTTAAGGCAACCTTTTTTCTTTCCTGGTTCCCAAATTTACTCATTTTTTTCAGTATGAGGCCTATGCTTTTAAGATTTTACTAGTCTTAGTATCTCTAAGGAACTCTTTATTGTCTGTATTGTTGCTGGTGAACTGCATTCAATGGACATCTTCCTATAAAACTAATGAGACCTGAGCATTCTGTAATGCCTTTGGGCAGTGACTTTTCAAGATTTTAGTATGTTTTGAAAAATTCCAGTGTTTTTTAGTGTAATTATCAGTGTGAAGATGGAAGATTAGATAACTTTTGCACTGGAATCTTATGCGCAAAATAATGATTTAGTATTGGTATGGCATTATAATTTTAAGGATGCACTTTTCAACTTCCTAAGCAGTATTTCATGGTGGTACTTAAAATCAGTAATCAGTGTTATACAATTAAAAAGTTACTGGGGAAGAATTTTTATTGATGTTAATTACTGAAGTAAATGTTGACATTTTGAATTTTTTTTCTCTTATATATCAAATGAGACTTTTCTAAGGATGCTTTTTATAAGTTTGCTTTTGGAAATGTGATCTTCAAAGCCAGGGGAGATTAGGCATCTTTTCTGACTTGAGTGATGTGATATTTTTTATCTTCAAGTGAATATAAAAGGGAAAACTTAATGATCCTTATCACTTGTTCTGTTACATGCTAGCTTATGTAACTCTTTGTGATAAATTAAAGTCATTACCCAAGTTCTGTAGTAAAGCATCTCCTAAGAGATGAAGTTGTCTAAGTTTCTTGTTGTTTTGCAAGTGGCTATATAGCCGATAACTTGAGCAAGATATGCTGTTAAGGACATGTTTGCAGGTTTTTAACTTTGTTATTTTATTTATTTTTGACAATTGGAGAACTCTGTTTTAGTTGGATACTGGGGGAAAGTTGCTGAACATACCAATAACATTTTGTTGCAGGAAAACTATAGGTAATTGTCAGCTATGCATTTATCAGTATGACATAGATCTGTTCCTAATAATTTCAGGTTTTCATACTTTTAAAACATTATCATCTTTATCATTCAAGTTTTTTTGTCCTGTTCTACATGGCAGAGGTAAGTAAATTGCAGTGGCTGAGGGAACACAACAAAATACATCTGTTGAACTTGTGTTTGTAAAGGATAAGCAGCGTTATCACTATTGATAGTAAAAGAGGCTTCAATTTTAGGGACAGCTGCTGCAAAAGAAGTGGTCCTGCTGCCCCTGCCTCTCTGCCTGACCATTCATTCCATCTGCGTCCCTTGCACTGGATCTGGTCCTTGGGATGTCCTTCATTGAGCTGATTCAGCTACTAAAGTGGGGTAGAAGATGTCCTCTTAGCATCTATGTAGTGCTAATAAGCTTGCAAGACCTCACTCTCCCTTGAGATGTTTGCCTTGAAATCAGGCATTTCTGTGTCACGGGAAGTCACAAACTGCAGGCACTGCTTTGGAAGCTATGTTGTTTATTGACAGGCTTTGCAAAGTCTTCACCACCTTTTACATGTTGTGCTCTTAAAGGATAAGGCCTGTGCTTTGCTTTATGAAGCATATAATTTGTCTAGGGTTGTTGTGGGACGATGCTGGACTTCTTACAGCTCCTCCCTTAATTTTCATGCCTTTGTTGAAGTCTCTGTAGTGCCTTAATATGCGTATGTCCAGCAAGCACTTCAGAAAAATAAATATTCAAGTCTCCTTGCTTTCAAGCCCATGCTACAAACAGCATGACTGATTAGCAGGACTGTGTGTGCATGGAATTGTGCACAGAAAGCCAAGGCGAAGTTATGTTTGGATCTACAGGTCCTGGAATTCGGGGAGCTATTGCTTGTGAATAGTCTGTGCAGGATCTAGAGACAGAACTGCAAGGGATTTGACCATCAAGCCACTGTTTGAAGTGAACAGTGTTCACCACTGATTTATGTGATCATGTGTCCTGGTTCTGGCCAGGGTTAAATTTTGCAGTTGCTAGAAGGACATGGCTAGGACATGGAGGTTATTCTGAACCACTTCATATGACTTTCTGGGGATGTGGGGGGAATGGCTCTCTTTTGGGTTGGGTAGCATGGTGGAGGAAGTAGTCAGGTATTCTCAGGGGTGTGAGAACTCGCAAGTGAATCATTCTTTTATTATTGCTGCTGTTGCTGTTCATTTTTAAATCTTGTTGTTTTCAGTGTATTGTTATTATCTAAACCTGTGATCTTTATGCTTTGTGTATGCAATTCTCTTCTCCATCCTGCTGCAGTGGCATGGAGGGGGAGGAGGAGAGGGAAGTGAGCGTCGTATGCTTTGTAGCATCTCAGTGGGAGTACTAAATTGGGGAACACCATTCCTAAAACCATGACATTATGATACCCTCTGTTGCTATATATGTGGACAGAAACAGTTCCCTAGAATTTATCCTTTCTTTTATCCTATTTTTTATCCTTTCTGCTTTTGCAAAAGTCCAGCTTTTCAGATAGTGAAATCTGTATAATGGCTTTTGGTATAATCATGTCTGCTTGTACACAGAAGGGTTAAACTTTTCTTCCACCAGAATTTGTCTACTTGCATGCAGCTACCATCTTTTTTCTGGTGGGTCTTTGCCAACATTAGGATAGGCTAGTCTTACTTAATTTTTAAAAGCTTTTAGGGTATGTTTCGGAATTGAAGGCTTCACATCATTTTGATAAAGTGGTAGAGATTTTTACAAAGAAATCATGAGTTCAGTTACTGTCCTGGGCTTGAAACAGAAAAGATTGGTAATTTTTGGCCTTAATGTGAAATAAAGTGTGACCTCCACGTTCATCACCCCACAAATGATGTGCTTGACTGAGTTATGGAAACTGAACTGCTTTTGTTACTCTTACCTGCCTCTTAGGTAGAGTAATGAGGTGAGGGGGGAACTTGCAGGGCAGTGAGGATACTGAAACTTCTCCTGTGTGATAGGTGGAAGACTTTGTTTTTAATTTTTAGCCCGTGCTGTTCACAACGTCAGTTATGTGTAATTACCTGGTTTCATGATTGTGTACAGTTCTTTCTCCAAACACGCTGATTACAGGCAAAAACTTGTGTATGTAGCAGAGAAGATGAAGTTACGGAGTTTGTGGAGGAGGAGGTGTTTCTTGGTACTTCTGAAGAGATTTGAGAATTTCCTTCTTAAGCAGTTTTAAGAAAGGAGTGTTGCCAGCCATGCTTGCCCTCATGTGAACCTTTAAAACTTCATGCTCAGTATGTTCAGGCATGCCTCAAAGTGAAAATAAATGGATGAGAGTTTTACTGGCTGCAGTAGATGTTAATACTCAGTCTTAATGGAGAGGTATAAAAAGAGCAGTCATGCTGGGAAGTGCCCTCCTGTGGGGCACAAATGGACATCAGCCCAAGTACCAGCTTCTGCAGCTATTTCAGCCTTTCTTTTACAAAAAAATCTGACCTGAGACCTAGATGAGACTATTTTACCTTCCTACATGGAAATGGTCTCTTCTTAAATTAAGATGTCTTTAAAGAAGTGTTTGATGATTCTTCTGTGTTTGATCCATGTTAAACTGGCGTTTACTGTGGCATGTCAGTAAATGGTGTCTGCTGGGGATTTATACTAAGGCCTTTGGTGCTAACTAGAGTGAGAGCTGTCTGATGAGTGCTGTCTCATCCCAAGTGTCATGTGAGCCCTTCCAGCTCTGCTCTGTGACCCTCAGATAAACAAAAAGGCAAGTGGAAATTTTTAAGTACATTAAAAGAAACCTCCTAGTTTTTGAATCCACAGTATCTTTTTCTGTACCTGACCATCATTGCTTTCAACAGCTGGAGGTAAGACATTACAGAATGACGAGGTAGTAGAGTAGTAATTTTAGAAACACTTTTATTTGCATACTGCAGAGATGTGAGGAAAAATGCTAGTCTAGACAGCTGCAGAGCAAGAGAGGAGAGAGCTGGAGAGTGGTGCTGGAATTAGGTATGAAAAGACTGAGGACAGCAGTCAGCAGTGAGGCTAAAACGAGGAGTGAAGGTGGAATGTTGGGTGGTGGGAGTCAAGAAGGCAAACCAGCTGACCTGGGAGGCAGCGGGGGAATGGCAAAGAGGGAAGCAAAGGACGAAAGTTGGAAGGAGGAAGGGGAGGAAATGAGTCAAAGTACCTGAGGGATTAGGTCATTGTTATGAGTGGGAAAGGTACTCAGAACCTTTCTGTACCCTTCTTTTGCCAGCCTGTGCTTCAGGGTAGCTTTCTCAAGAGAGGTAGCTGGCAGTGGAGGGAGGCAGGTGTCCCAGCTTTCCGTGGCAAAGGCCTGATGTCTGGAGTGGCAGGTAGCCAGTGTGACAAACGGTAATTAAGTATCTGCACCGTCAGTTTCCCCGGGAGAGGCAGAAGCCACGGCAGTGACACACGTACACTGCGCACTGCACCGAGCGTAGTGCTCCGCGCTTAGCTTACCGTTCTTGGCAGGTCCGAGCGCAGCCGGCGGGCGGCTCCGACCCGCGGGGCCTCTGTGGGGGACGGGCGGGGCTGTGCCAGGTGCCGGCTGACCCGCGGGGGCTGTGCCCCGTGCCGGCTGACCCGCAGGGGCTCGGCTGTGCTGAGTGACCCGTGGGGGCTCTGCTCTGCCCGGCCGGCCCGCAGGGGCTGTGCCTGGTGCCGGCTGACCCGCGGGGCACGGGCGCGGGGCTCTGACCCGCGGTGGGCGGGCGGAGCGGCGCGGCCGCCAATGGCCGGGGCGGGGCGGCACCCGCGGAGCAGCCGCACGGAAAAGTTTCTGTCGGTTCGAGTTGCTGCTATCTCTGCTCTCCTTCCGCCCGTCGGAGGCTGGTTGGCTTCCCGCTCTCTCTCCGGGGGCTGCTGTCCCTTCCTCCTCTTCCTCGTCGTACTATGGCACTGAGTTTTTAAGCTTCCCAACTCAGAGAAATGGATATGTCGGATCCCAGTTTTTGGACGCTCCTTTCCAACTTCACGCTGCCCCACCTGCGGCGAGGCAGCCGGCTCCGGCGGACTCAGAGGTAAGGCAGGCCGGCCGCTCCAGGTGCGCGGGAGCGGGCTCTGGATTTCCTGCTCCCCGGCAGAAGGGCACTGGGAAGGTGTCGGGACCAGGGGCCTCCTGGCTTCTCCTGGTGTGGAGCTGCGAGCGCTGAGAGCCTTTCCTTGTGAAGCCCTTGGTGGTGGTTTTTTTAAACTAGACTCTGCATATTAGTCTGCCTTCATTTATAATATGTTTTCTTTTGCCCGGCCCTTCTACCTCCCTCCTTTTTTCCCCCTATAAGACACTTTCTGCTTGCTCTCAAGTACTCGACCTTTTATTGGGAACAGGTATTCTTTATATGGACAACTCAAGATAGCCTACTTTGTTCGGTGTTCTTAAAGGGACAGGTTTGCATAAGCACTGTTTTGTAAACAGGCTAGCTTGACATTTGTTAGTACAGGAATGGCCTTTTTTATTTTTGTAGCATTTTCATTATTGTCAGGGCGGGGGGAAAAGGCTTGGAAATAGTAAATGCAGGCTTGGAAATAGTAAATGCTGAGTAAAAGTTAAAGGGTTGCACCATCAGTGGGCAAAAGCCTGACAAGCTTTTACATCGTGGTAATTTTTTGTGCTGTGGTGGTCCTAGTTAAGTATATGTCCCTATCACAAGGAAAAGAAAAAATGTATAGAAGTTTGTAACTTTGTATGCTAGTACCCCGTATGCCATTTTGAGACATACGAGGTGTGTTAAATTATGATATGCTTCTGACTGTGAAACTACCTTGAGTACTGGCTTATGTATTATCTTTGGAGAACGTGTGAAAATATTTCTTCTGCTGGCTGAAAAGCTTGCACAAAGCAAGCAGGATAGAGGCTTAGCAAAGTGGGTTTTCCTAAGCCTTAAGTATTTATGGTCTGATTTTTTTTTCAAAAGGAAGAAAATGACTGTCTGTTTAATGGCAGAAAGGTTAAAACAGGGAAACAAATGGCCTGTTTCACATCATTTAAAAAGCTGTTCCTGCAGTAAATATCTATTCTTTGTGTCTGCTACTTTGGGTAGCTGAAAATGCTGAGTTATGTTACAGTTATTATCCCTTTCTTGTAAATAATTTTTTACTCTACACAGCATCAACTGAGAATCCAAATAGGCCTTATACATTTTTCTGCTGAGACATGTTGGGTTTTTTTTTTCAAATTGTCTTTGCTGTTCTTACTCAAATTGGGTTTGTAACTGTGCGAAGACTTTTATAAATGTATGGCTGTGTGGCAGGTTGAGGAGGAGAGAGACTTTATAGATTTCACAAGAAGCTTGAAATAAATGTGTACCACTGCTTTCTTTGTTTTATATATTTGGATGCTGTCCTGTTTTTCAAATATATTTAATGCAATACTGGGTTTGTTGAAATACTTGAAAGACTTTTTAAAGCAGCATTGGATATTGTCTCAGCATATCACATGTTTGGTATACCAGTGAATAGTACATGCCATATATGCAGTTATTTTTCATGTATTGTGGAGATATTCAGTATTTAATGCCCTCTCTGTAGCCAAATCAGTTCACAGCACTGTGAAATGAAAAAGCCAGCAGTGGAATTTCAAGGCTGCTCACTTACTCGTAATTGGCCCAGATAACCCTCCTTTGTCAGGTTGGTTCTGTCTTCTGAGTGGTGGGAACTCAGAATCTGCTCTGTTGATGTCTCCTGGAGAAGGCTGTCCACACACTCCTTCAGCTCTCTTCTTAAAGGTGGACCTGTCCTCTTCCCCCCTGTGCTCATAATTCATTTACTAATGTAAGATATAAAACTTACAGAGCAGTAAAACTGTCGGAAAGATAAAACTCAGCATGGACAGCGCAGGCTTTCCTACCTCTGCTGGAGAAATGGGTTTGGATTAATTAAGGTACTAGCTGGGTATTCGGTGTTCGGTGCTGTATCTCTCCTGCACTGTCTTCACAGGCTCAGTCAGCCGTAGCTGCAGCTGCATGTGAAGACTGGAAGGACAGCTGCTTACTTTGCTTAATTGGCCACAGAATGCCTTCCCTTTCTTTCTAAGAGTGCTACTGGTAGCCACTCATGTCTTGTGTAGCTTCCCAGGCATTTTAGACACCTAAAGAGTAGGTTAAGGAGTAGGATTTGAAAGGAGTCTAGCTCCTGTCATCTGAATCTCCTGCTGGGCTTAAGTGAAAGTTTTGGGTCTACTGATTCAAGAGAGGTTTTTTCTTAATAGTTACACTGCCTATGGAACTTGTCTAGCCTGGTGCATGCCTAGGTGCTTCATGAAAACTTCTGAAGAAGCGTTTCTTTCTGGTTGTATCCGCAGTTGGCTTTGGGACTGCTTGCCAATTTAAGAGCAATAATTTTATGGTTTGATTGGGCATTTTTGCCTCTCAGTTATGTTCCTTTTGCCTGTTCAATTATTTTTACCTATGCTCCAGATTCTTGTGGTCTGCTAGACTCTATCGTTTCTGTGAGCACTACCCTACTTTCTTGATGCTTGGGATAATGAGAATTATCTGCTAGTACTATGAATTTTGTTTCTTTGTAAAGATTTACTTGGTGTAGTCATTTATCTCACTTTGAGTTTCTAAGAAGTAAACAGTGAAGAGATAGCATCCTTCCGGAGTAGTTTTCCAACTACTAAGTAGTTGGAACTACTAAGTAGACTTTGCTGAATTTTAGTTGCAGCAGCTCTTTGGAAAGTGATACCTGAATAAGAAATATCACAGCCTGACTTTCAAGTCTCGGAGTAGGTTTTCAGGACTGGCGGGTAGAAAAATTATCTTCAATTATAAATTGGAGGCATTTGTTATTCAAATCCCTGAGACTGGATTATACCATATGCTCTTACACTGAAGAAATATGGGTGCCACCGTAAAGAAACTGAGAGTGAGAGGGTCTGTGTGTAGACATTTATTTATAGAAATTGCTGTCAAGATTTACAAATGGATAAATGTGTACAGATACACTTCTTTTTACATGGAAAAATCACTATTCTGTGCTTTGTTTTATGATACATATTTGGTTCTCTCTGACATTTTCACTCTTTGTGTCTGATCTTCTCTGTGTATCTTTTACAAAACCAAGAAGCTGGTGACCGTTTTTGTGGGTGTCCTTTTCTCTTGCTTCTTTATGGTAGTTGCACTTAAACGATATTAGTACAATTGTTCTTCCTTTGAGTCGGAGTGGGATTTTTTTTTCCCAAAGGCATGAAATTCATGAATGCTTGCCCATTTGCCTCTGAGCCAGAGTAGACTCATAGATGATTTGTGTTGAAACTTCATTTTATTTCTGTACAGTCATTGAAGTGGTAGTGAGTCTTTCATGATATGAGATTGAAATATTCATCCATCATCAAGTATGTGTTCTGACAGTTCATAACCTTTCTGAAACCTTAAAAACAGCTGAAAGTTTTAATTTTTATTGGAAATGGAGAGAACAGAGTAGTCAAACTTTGTTGTAGTTCTATTAGTTTTGGGTCAATATGCTTCCTGGAAAAGCAAGTTATTCAGATGTCTCTAGTTTGGTAGTTCGAATAGGTGCAGTGATGTTAAAATTACAATGTAAACTCTTGCTGTTGGTTTTTATGTAGACCTTGGTTTTTAACTTTGTCAGCACAGTATACTACAAGTAAGTATATTATAAATGGATTGTCTTATTTAATAACAGTGTTAAAAGTGGTCCTGTTGATAATATAAGAAAACCAAGCACACTTACTTACATAAATACAACCACAAAAGTGTTTAATTATGTTGATATCAGTTGAAGCTGTGTTCCCATTGAGTTATTTTACTTCTGTTGCATAAGAGTAAACATCAGTTCAGACTTTGTTAAAAATGTATTTCTTTTAGATGTATTTGTATTGTTTTTAATGTATGTTTGTGAGTGTGGTAATTAGAAGAGCTTCACCATTTCTTTACTTTCAACTCTCTTCGTTCACCTTAGTTCCGACATGCAAGAGAGGAGCTATAATTCTAATAGATGTTGAGTAAGTTTAGAGAAGATTGTTATCTGAAACTGGGGGGATTAAGAAGTACATTTGTGCAGACTGTCTGTGCTTCCAAACACACTGTCATTGAATATGTTTTGTTAGAAGTTAATCTCCTGGACTAATGATCCCATTGCTTTCTCTACTACCTACTGAAGTGTTAATGTATCTTGGTAATTGTGTTTCCTTTCATTCACAGAAAAGGCTCTGNGGGGAATAGTTTTACAGTCTCACCGTCAAATTGAATGTGTTGTTTTTAGTCTGGTTGGTTTAATTGACCAATCATTTTTTTCAGGTAATTAATGTATTTCAAGTTCTGCTTACGGTCTGAGTAAGCCAGCATTGTTTCTTAGCTGCAGCCAGACTGGTAAGGATTCATCTGGTCATATTCCTATTTTTTGCTTTGTTTTCACTCTGATAAAATGATATTTTTTTAGAATTATGTTAAGGTCATTAGGAGGTGACCAAAGGATCTTACTGTAGAAAGCCTGAGGAAAGCTGAAACATGAGCAAAATAAAAAAAGCTTAGGAAAATGCGGGAATATGCTAAAAGAAGCTGTAATTATGATTTTTTTCCACTGTCCTGGTTAATGTGTGCTGTAACATGGTAGGAGAAAATATTTGTTTGTCTTACTCAGAGAATTTAAAAGATAGTAGTTCAGACATCCCTTCATGAGCTGTGGTTGTTCAGACATGGTCCAGGTGCAGCACACAGAGATTCACTCTGTTGTGTTTTGCTTACATCTGCTACTGATGTTCTGCAGTCATTACAGTTCTTGCTGTATTAGACTTCGGCTCATCCTTTTCAAATGTTTTTTTAAGCACACAGGAGCTCACCCATGCAGTGGTTAATAGCTGCCTCTTCTGCTGCACCTCTTTTCAGAGAGCTTCAAACTTGTTAGTGATAAGCTGTGTACAACTTGTGTGCCTGCACATACCGATTGATGGGCTTGCCTCTAGTAGCTCTTTGTCAAAACTGTAAATGGTGGTCAGAAAAGTGGATTTCAGGGGAGGTTTCCGAGGAATTNCCAGCAGGTCATGGAAGGTGATGCTGCCCCTGTACTTAGGCCTAGTGAGGCACCATCTGGAGTGCTGTGTCCAGTTCTGGGCTCCTCAGGACAAGAGAGACATGGAGCTCCTGGAGCAGGTCCATTGGAGGGCAACAAATATTATGAGGGATCTGGAGCATCTCTTATGAGGAAAGGCTGAGGGAGCTGGGCCTGTTCAGCCTCGAGGAGATACAACTGAGAGGGGACCTCATCAATGTCTATAAATATCTAAAGGATAGGTTTCAAGAGGATGGACCAGGCTCTTCTCAGAGGTGCTGAGCAGTAGGACAAGAGGCAACAGGCAGAAACTGGTGCCCAGGAAGTTCTATCTGAACATGAGGAACAACTTTACTGTGCAGGTGACCGTGCCCTGGAACAGACTGCCCAGAAGGTTGTGGAGTCTCCCTCCCTGGAAATACTCAGAACTGCCTGGACACAAGCCTATGCCATGTGCTCTAGGATGACCCTGCTTGAGCAGGGAGGTTGGACCAGATGACCCACTGTGGTCCTCAGGTTCCAACTTTACCCATTCAGTGATTCTGTGAATTTGTTACATGTCATTGTGCAAGAATGGTAATGATTTTGTTAGTTACGGACGTGCAATCACTCAATATTTTGAGCCACTGTGTTTAGAATGTGAAGATACTGCTAACTGATTTAGGTTGAACATTTTAAATGAAGTATATTAAATGGATCACACTGAAAATTATGTAAAACTGATTGTTGCATGCAGTAGTTCTGTGTATATTGTCACTTAATCTATAGACTGTAAACCTAGATTGGACTGTCATGTTACATGTCATTAGAAGAGGTTTATTAGGAACTAGATTTTTTTGGAGGAATGCTGGAATGGCACCAGGAGAGATGCATATCTGAGGAGAATCAGAAAGTTCACATATCTTTCATTCAGCCTTATTCAACAGGCTGTGTTGCATTCAGTGATGGCTCCTGGATTTTCTCTTGAGAATCCTTCAGAGGATTTTTTTTCCTTTGAACTTTTGCAAATTCACTGTGGTCATTGTGAAACTTTAAAGCTTTTGATCTCTATCATTTGACCTATGTTTAAAATAATGTATCAAAGAAAAAATTTTAAAAGGCTACCCACTGTGAATTTTGTTTTCCCCCCTCAAAAAAAAGTTGAAAATTATGTCATAAGAGGCATTTCTTACAGGTAAGGAAATGTCTTTATATGTGTGTGTTTTGTTGGTTTTTGTTTTTGGTTATTTTTGTTTGGTTTTTTGTTGGTTTTTTGTTTTGTTTCTGGTTTTTCGTTTGTTTTGGGGTTTTTTGTTTGGGTTTTGTTTTGGGTTTTTTGGTGTTTTTTGTGGGGTTTGTTTGTTTGTTTGTTTTTGGTTTTGAGGTAGTTCTGTGGATATTGGTTTGGTCTGGAGCTCATCTTGAGAGAGCTAATAAATTATAAGTTACTTTGTTTGAGTGCTGGTACTTGTCACCTGTGATTGTTTTTAGAGGCACTCAGGATACGCATAACTGAAGCAGTAGTAGGCAGACTTTTCCCGTGATTGCTTTCTTGCATGCATTTGGGAGCAGTGCCTTGTCAGTCTTCCCTCTCTGGGCTGCTGGGCCCCCATCCTGTATGGAACTTGTCATAGGCTTATGAACAGAATCTCACTTCTCACAGGAGATAGATTTGATATATGAAACAACTTGCAGTGCATTTTTTGTTGGGTTTGTTGGCGGGTTTTTTTCATGCATCTTGGAAGAGAGGAGTTTATATGATAATTACTTGTTTCATTAAAGCTTTTAATCAGATGCGGATTTCTGTAAGAAGTGTTTACTTTGTTTTTGAAATACACTTAAATATGATGTTTTAAAGCATCAATTCTAAGTCCTAAAGTTATTATAGGGGGAAGATGGTTATAGTGGTTTGAACTACCTGAACTTCCTTTAATAAATCTGAGTATAATGAATTAGCTTCTAATTTAAATACGTCCTACTCTTAAAATCCTTTTGGAGCTACTGTTATTATCACTTCTTGGATGAGATGCTAGAATGTTCTGGAAAGGTGTTCCTACGTAAAAGTATACAGAAACCTCAACAGTGGAAAACAAAGGTAGTCCTAAGAATACCATATTTTCTAAGTATGTGCTTTAACTCTGAAACCTCCCCTCTTCAAATCCAAACTGAATTCTCATGGAACATGAGAACTTACTGGTGTGCTTCATAGGCAGAGAGGTTTGTGTAACTGGAAGCCAGGACCTTCTTCCAGCCAAATCATGACATTCTGACTAGAGATGCCATCAGTGCCTCCCAGAGATTGCTTACCAGAGGCTCCATGAAGCATCTTTTGCACTATGGATAGCTAAACGACAGTGAAGGATGCTAACCTCAAAGTTTGGAGAGCAAGTGGAGTATGAGAGATGAAAATTTCACAGGAGGATTGTAGAAGATGTAGTGTTGTGGTTCAATCACAGGACATGGATCCATATAATATGTAGGTTCCCTGATTATTCTCTTGACAGAATAATTTGTAACATATATATGTCATTTACTTAAACTGTATATTGGTTCATATCAATGAGCCTAGCTGTCCAGAGTGAAGTTCTGCCTTCAGTTGTGGCTGTTTCCTGTTGATTGCAGTCCGTGCTGACTGAGAAAAAGCAAAAATCTTTATTAGAATTTTCAGTTGATAAAGATACCTTTACAGATTCTGCCTAGTTCAAATGTAAACCTAGCAATCCAGTCATTCCTGACACAGAAGTTATATACTGATGATAAGGATAAATCAGACATGTTTCTATCAACAGCTGTCTTAGTGTTCACCAGAATTTGTCTTCAGGATGGTTTTCATAATGTAAATCAATACATGGCTTTTTTTTATTCCCTTTTTGGGAAACTGGAAGGAGGATGCTTGATTATTATCTCCTTCATCAGAGAGTGCTATTTGGTGAGAAGTTGTGATTAACAAATACGCTTTGTATTAATACTGTTAACCCTCTTGGAGTTAACTTATAGAAAGTAGATTGTGTACGTTTGTTTTACAAATTTGCCTTTTCAGTGACTCTAGGCCTGTTTAGCTCGTTCTTATGCATAGGTATGCCAAGGGAATTTCCATAAGTGCTGTAATAGTAGAAGCAAAAGCAGTCAAACGAGTCCAATATGCTCTGTTCACCTTGTCTACGAACACCCCACGCAAAAGGATGATTATGTCAGTTCCCTGTACCATCAGGTCCTACCAGAGCATCTTCCTTTTGCATTTCCCACATAATGAACAGAGAAAAATATATAACACTTTTTTAAAGTAAGCTTGCATTATATATTTTTTTTTCTTACCTGAGGCTTGATGATTTGGCTTCATCCTTGGTGTTTCTGCCATGTTTTGATGATTGAACTGTTGTGTTTGGAGGCATTTGCTCCCCATCTGTGACCTATGAGTAACTGGAGAAGAGTTCTGTTGGGAAATACACTTCTGTCTAGTTTTTCCTTGCTGCTTGGTTGTGTCTCAGATGTGTTATTCTGTCTTGTCAAGTGTCAAAATATTATCATCTTTTACAAGGCTTTGGTTTCTATCTGTGGGAAAAATTTCAAAACAGAAAAATGAAACTTCTTCCTGTTCGGTTGGGTGGTTTTTTGTTTGTTTGTTTTGGATTTTTTTGTTTGTTATGTTTGGGGTTTTGTTTTAAGTTTGAAAATTGTATCTTCACATTATTTCTTCTGTGTCTTCTTCAAATCTTAGAAGAGCAGGATGCTTTTTTTTTCTTTTTTTCCCCTATTTCTCTAAAGGAAATACAAAACATACTAGTGTATATGAATAGACTAGGTCACTTTTCAAAATATGCAAATTGTTTTTGTGGGTCAGACCTAAGCATTCAGCATTATCTACAAATTAATACCTTTTAGCGATCATATGTTTCCTTCTTCTGATTCATAAATTACAAGGCGAGAAGAAACCAGTAGGATCACCTACTCTGACAGTCTACAGGAAGCAAGACACAGAGTTATAGTGTTAGAGATTTAGTAGTTTGGCCCTCCCAGACGAGGTAACATGTTTGTTTAATCATTGATGAGTTTAGCAAAATCTGAAAGATTTAACACTGTTCAGGACAACTTTCTTTTGTTTGTTGTTGCTCCTTAAGTGAGCTGTGTTTTACCACTACTAATTTATTGCTGATGCTCTTGTCTCTCACACTAACCTTAGTAATAGCCTCAGAGACATTGGGCCAGTCTCTTTATAAACACAGAAAGTGTTCAGTATGTTCTTTGTGACTGTGACTGCCTTAATCCAGTACAAGGGTCACCACATGGTTATTAATAGAAGAAAACAATGTAAAGAGAGGTCCAAAGGACTGTCGGCATTTTCTGCTTCAGTTGGTATGGAAAAATTAATTTTCCCCTCAAGTCATACTGAGGGAACAATAGCATTGTGTTCTCTAAAAGACACCTGCCCCGGGAAGCTGGCTGATGAGCTGACAGCATGGTCTGGCCTCTTTGTGTGGTGGGAGTGCTTGGCTCAGGTCCCTGTGGGAGTGTAGGATGTGTATAAGGACTTGGTGGGGGGAAGTTGTGTCCTGCTTTTCTATCTTAGGTGTCACAGACTGTCTGAAAAGATGGGAGGGTGTGGGAGTTGTATGAAGGAATGTGTCCTGCTGAGGTGTTGTTGGAAGACTGTAGTGCAGCGGGAGGCAAAAGTGTGCCATTGGCCTTGTTAATGGAGACTCTTAAGTTATTTGTAGAGCTGCTCCCAGGTTTATCTTGTAGGCAAATCAGCTAGATCATTGCAAAAAAATACAGGAATGAAGTAAAGCACATGCAGTGTGGACAGGAACATGTGGCAGGAACACTCAGTACGTATTAGAATCCAGCACCCTAATGCAATGACTTGTTGATGAACATTGTTTTAGTATGAGGGTAGCATATGCCTGTATCGAGTTTCAGATGATTTGAAGTTACAGTTTCAGCTTTTTTTTTTTTTTTTTTTTTACACAAAGGTGTTGCTATTCTGCTATAAATAGGCATATTAAACATGCATGGATCAGAAGATACAGAACTATAAAAGTGTGTTGCACAATTTTATGGAAAACATTGTATTAAAAAACCCCCATTTTTTAGTTACAGACATTTTTGATGTTAGAGGAAGGATTAGAGTTCAGGACTGGCTCATTGTTTTGCATTACATAGTGGCCTCTTTGAAGTGGCAGCAGGAACGCACATAACGCTGCACAACCAAAAGCAACTATAGAAACGTGGTTTTCATACATTTATAGACATTTCACCTGAATAGTTTGTGCTGTAGTTTGTGCTATTCACCTGAATAGTTTGTAATCTGTACTTTTCTAATAGATATCAAGATTCTGTAAATGTAAAACTCATAAACCATGAGTTGATGATTTCGCTTGACATTAACCATCCTTAGGGCAAAGGCAGAAAATATTATCAATACACCTATTCAAGGTAAGTGAAGACAAGTGAGTATAGGACTTGAAGTCCAAGTAGTTAAAAGACAGTTCATTACGAAATGATTTGGAAAGAATGTGGTATTTCATGTTCTTAGGATAAGACATATGCAGCATCAGTTTTTTTGCTTTTAAGGCATTTGCTTTTTAATTGTCTTTTTTTATGATAACAACTCCCATTAATTTACTAGCTTCTACCTTTATTAGGCAATGTATTCTTCTAAGTCCTGTCAAAAGTACGAGCTACTGTTGCCTCATAAAAAACGTAGACAACAAAGGAGACTCATGTAGAAGGTGAATTTGTTCCTGTCTTTGTGACTTGACTGCGACTGTGAGGGTACTGAAGTAGTTTTTTACCAGTGTCACATTTTTTCCTTTTTCTCAAACCCTCTGACTGTGGTGTTCATAAGACCTAAGACGTTTTCCAAACAAAAACAAAGGCTGCAGAAATCGTGGGTTTATGCTTTATGAACATCACTTCTTCAGGCATCCTTCTGCTGTGATGCAAATAGAAACCTTAAATTAGCTAATGGGCTAATGGGCCGGATGAGTAGTGAGGTGATTACTCTTCCTGATGGCCAAAAATTGTAGCACACCCTTTTCTGTCACCTTACCTCATCCACACCCTATTCTAACCTGTTGGAGATGTTTGTCTTGTCGATGTGTTGGGCCTGGGTTTTTGGGCTTATGTAAGCTCTTCGGAGTAGAGGCTGTCATTTGTTGTGTTCCTGTGATGTGGAGAACAATGAGGACTCGTAGCACAACTGCATATATAAGAAGTAATAATGCTTCTCTTCACTGGGCTCTGTTGCATGATGGACCCAAGGGGTTTTGTTCTTGAAAGTTGAAAATGTGGGGTTTCCTCAGTTAGGACAGATCTTCTCTCAGAATACTTTTAGGAGTCTTGGGACAAAGCTGACTGTTTTTCAGAGTTTCTGAAAATTCAGTCAATTGCAGCCGAAAGGAGGAAAGCTACAGTCTGAAATCATTGTACCGTGTTGAAGAACAAAGAGAAAAATCCAATTATTATTTTTAAATAAAATCCCGAGTAAAAGCATCTGCAACACATTATCATTTATTCCGAGGACTTTTCAACCAAAAAGCACCATTATTTCTACCTGTACTAGCATAGTTGACTTTTTTTGGCTGTGAGTAATAACCACATGGCTATAGGGATATACCTAGGAGCACCTACAATTTCCTGTTTTCATATGTCCTTGTAGAAGATAAAAGGATATGTAGAAAACAAAACTGTATATTGTTTTTTTTCATACTTTTGCTGCCTGTTAATTCTGGAATAGAAAATGTGCTGTAGTGTTAATTTAGTTGGTGAGTTTAATGGTTACCAAGGTTTTCAAGCATGTGTACGATTAACTTCAGTTGATTTGATGTGTTTGAACTAAGCTGGAAAGTACCCTCCTGTAACACTGAAAGGCAGTAGTCTCTGCTTAAGGCTTATTGGGTTAAGGCTTATTGGGTTTTTTTTTCCTTCCCTTCTGCCTGCACACTGAATTTATAAAATGACCGTATTGAGCTATACTGAGTACTTTTAAAATTTCAAATATTTGTACATGTCTTGAGGGTATGATTTAGTTGCTCGAATGTGAAAAATTGACTTCTAATCTGTACTGTTGCCACAAACCACTTGTTCGCCTTAACAAATAGACTGAACTTCCATGCTTCTCTTTGCATCATCAGTCGTGACAACCTTTTAACAAGATTATCAATATAATTTACCTACTTTTTATGCTTGCTTGGCCCGTGATTTGGTAGCTGTGTATTGCTAAATTTAATCTGAAATTATCCTCATCACAGTTCATTGTCAGAGATGCTAAGTTCTCTTGATTGGTGAATTGTACATACATAGTGTGTCGCAGACTTAGTTTTATTAGTTTGGGAAGGGGTTTTTTTTTATTCCATCAGAAGAAATATTGGTTTTAAATTAAGCATTGGTGGACAAAAGTTTGAGGTAATCAGGGGTTTGCTTAAAACAAATATGCTGTCTAAATAATTTGACTTTTTCTTTAATTAGCTTGTTGAGATCTTGAAGAGCAACTCAGGACTGAAGAAAACACATTCAGTTGATTTGGTTTCAGAATGTTCAGTAAGCTCTTCACAAGTGTGCGCTTGACTGCATTTACGCTTACTCAGAGCAATGATCTCTAATGATCTCATGTGGTTGGCAGCCCAGATTCATCTGCAAAACAGCACTGTGCCCTGCAGCACCGTGCCGGGGTGTGTGCTTAGCTCTGACTCGGAGGTGATCATCATTTCCTGCAGCAGCTAGTTAGCCCAATGCTGCATAGCCCAAGATGTGAAAAAATCGCAGTGTGAGGCAGTGTGGCTGCAGGCATTTGGGCTATTAAAGCTAGACTTGTAAAGGATGTGACGTGTAGCTTTGTATCACATTGCAGCATGATTCCTGTCACCCACACTGGTGAATGACATGTTTCTACTCTTCTACTTGTGGCAAAGTGTTCTGGGAGACATTAGTGAATAGGAAGATCAGAATTTGCCGTTTGGAGAGAGTGACTACATTATCTGTTTAAAAATATGGCTGGTATAACATACTGAGCAGTCAGAATTTAAAAGCAGAATATTATTTTCTGGTATTATTATTACTGTAACTTCTTTTTACAGCTCTGAGTGGGAAGTGCTTCAGTGGCTAAGACGTAATATCAAATTTAGAGCTATCAGTAATGCAATGTTAGTCCAGCTTCAGTCTTACAGAAACTCTTAGGAGTTCAGCCGATTTTTACAGAATGATACTGTATCTGTCCTATGTTAAATAGATGTGAAGCTGCCATTCTTGTGTTTGGGTTTCTTTATTGGAAAAAAAGGAACAATGGAGAAAAATTAGGAGCGCGAGATACGATATTTCTCTGTAAAGTAAGATGAAAAAGGAGTCTGCATCACTCAATAAATACTCTCCATCGTTGTGTGGAACCTGATGAAGCACTTTGGAAGGAAGAGATGATGAGATTGCATTTATGTTTTACCAAATTGTTTTATGCCACTCTGCCAGTTAGAATCTTGGGTTTGGTTTTTTTTATTCATCATTTTTTAATATTTCATTGTCATTGTTTTCCTGTATCAGCTAAATTTGTGCTAGTCACAGTGAGGCAAGAGATTATATATCCCCATAAAAACAAGTCAGAACTCTGTAAGCTAGATTGAGAAAACAATCAGTCACTTTTTAATTGGTTACACACCCATATGTACATCCAACTAGTAGTCCAGCCCTACTGAACTGTATGCTACCATTACCTACCTGCACAGACTTCCTTGAGGTTTTCGAAGGATTGAAAAATCATTTTGATTTAATGTTTAGTTACGGATTTATAGAAGGGAGATGATTAAAAAGCATATGATATGTTAAAATTGATTTATGTTTATGCTTTATCATTAAATTTGTATCTTCAAAGTGATGATTTTTGTGGTTATATGAAGAGAGGATAATACAGACAAATGTCTCAATTCTTGTATACTGAAGACATTTGAGAAAATGGCTTTTGCTGACAATAATTTGTCATTCAGAGGTTTTCAAGCTGAAGGTAGTCTAAGGTCATTTGTAATGATTGTTTGAAAAGCTGAGCTAGAGCTTATGCTAATAGAAAATCTAATGTTTGATTAAAACATTGAACCAAATTAGAGGTTCGGGGCTTCTATTCTACAAAAAACAGGAAATGAGGAATTAGTATTCAAGCTCTCAGTGCATTCTTCCTTACTCCTGAGAGGGTTAGAAGATCACAGAATGCCAAGTGTTGTAGTTCTGCTTGAACCTGTCTCCATTATGTCAAACAGACAGTGGGTGGAAATTATGGCAAAGCACATTTTCAGTGGAACAGGGTATTCCTCTATGAAAACTACTGAATTTATCCTAAACTGTGGATTCAGCTTTCTGTTCTCTTCAGCCATACTGATTAAGATGACAGGTAATCTGCAAGACCGCTTTCTGGGGTGGAATCAGGGATGTGAATCTCACAATAGTAATGATGACACAAACATTGTGGCAGTACACAGCTTACAGAACGTGTGAAAACTCCTGATTTTAGCTTGGTCCATGTAAGAGTTACTTGTTAGCATAGTAATATGTCTTAGAGAATTTGTGAAATGTGTCATGACATAGTAGTACTTCAAGTTAGAGTTGAGGAAAGGAGGAAATTTGCTCATTATGGATCCCATTTTTACTTTTTTAATGTACCCATTGAAGCATATGTGATTTTTTTTTTTCAAGTTTTTCATATCAGTTTCATGGTTCTTGTTCAAATTAACAGCTTTTGTGTAATGAACTGCTTAAGAACAGCAAGACTTAATGTAAAATCGCCTTTTGCAGGAGGATTTCAGCTCTCCTCATTGACCAGTTTGAGACAAATTCCCTTTCCACTTCTTCCACTGTCGTATTTCTGCAGTCCTAGACGTTGCTGCTTCAATGTGGAATTTTAGTAGAAGTTTAAAAGCCAATACAGATCTGTTCTTGCAGGATTATGAAATCTTGAGACATTTTTAACTAAAACTCTTGAAAAGATTGATGTATAAGGAAGAAAGGCTGTACACTGGATTGCACTGTTCCACTTCATATGCATCCAAGCCAGTGTTCCTTTTTATTTGGAGTTCATTACTGCTGTATAGAGAAGAAGTTAATTTTGCAGTTAACTAGAGAAGAAGTTAATTTTGTCTGTTTTTAGATACTTACCGTTCATCTTAAATCTCTTCATTGCCAAAATAGAGCTTGAAACATGAACTTCCAAGAAAAGCTGTCAAACCACAAAGCAAAAAACCAAGCCCAACAGTAATAAACCCCTCCCCTCAAACACTGAAAACTTGGAGTATTTGAGTCACTGTATGAATCCAGAAGATGGATGTTGAAGACTGCATGTACTGCATTATACAGTTTAACACTTGATGGCAATGCATTCACTTTGGTTTCCTCTCTTTTAAATTTGTCAGCAATTCTCCTTGTATTGGAGCCGATATTGTTTAATCAGTTGAGTTTAAAAACAGATATTAACTGTCTTGTGTTGCGTGGTTTGACAAGCAGTATTTCCTGTAGCATCTCAGGTGGCTCTCCTTACTGCCAGTAGCACTGCTAGATCTGACATTGAGCTATTGCTGCTGTTGTATCACACAGGCTGTGGGCTGTCGTGGCTGTGGACAGTAAGTTAACTGATGTGTTCAAAATTAGAATGTTTACTATAATTACCACTGCTTGCTTTTTTGTCTCGGTAGTGGATGTTGCTTTACTAGTCATTTTATGTGATACTTCATTCTTGGCACATCAGGGTGAATTAAACAAATCTTCATTGTGAAATTGTTCCTCTTCATACTATTAGCTCATACCTATTTACACACTATAAATCATATCCTTGCTTCATTTTCTTCCTTTTCTTCTTCCTTCTACAGTGAGTCACTGGCACTTGCTTTCATGAATCTTTTGTGACCTACTTCTATTTGTGAGCAATTAGTACATTACTTTGGTGGTAAAATAGTCCTTTACTGGTATGGGGGTTCTTACTGGGCAAAGTACATGCAAAATTTTTTTTCAAGAATTGCTTGTATAATCTGTACTGTGTTTAAGATGGACTTAGCCTTTTCCTTGTACTCTTGTAGGATATGTATAGATTTAAGTCTAGTATACGAAGTACACAAGATAATTTTACTTTTCTTTTTTTTTCTTTTGGCCTTATTTCTGTGTTTTTGGATTTTCATGAGAGAATAAGGTGTTATTGACCACTGAAGTGGTGAGGAGAGATGTAAGTGAGAAATCATTTTTACCTGATTCTGGAAATTCTATTGTTCTCTGTAAAACTTTACTCACAGTAAGAAATCTTGGTAAAGACATACTGTAAATTGATTTTGTGGGCCAGATTCATTCATGGAGGTGTGTTTCACTTCATTACAGCCCTGCTTGGAAACTTGTAATGTTGAACGTGTACTGGGTTTTTTTGCTAGGATGATGCTACTAATTTTTCTGTTTCACTCCCTGGATTTTCATTGGGCATAACCATGTGGATAAATTTTAAGTCATATTGTGTTCTAGTTGTGCTGGGTCAGCAGCTGTGGGAGGTAGCTTGAAGTATACCATTGCAGAGAAGGATTTCCCTTTCCCTGTGTAATGCATTGTTTCTTCTCAGAGCCTGTATGATCCAACACTATGGTGTTTTGATCTACAGAAAACTTATCTTGGATAGGCTGAGGGGGTTCTAAAGTTGAACAGTGTTTGTGATTCAGAGACTTGGGTTACTAAAGTGGCATAGCATGTCAGAAGGAAGGGATGTTTGATGACATAACATGAACGCTTTATCAGTACTTTATTCGCAGTGGCCTAGATCATTTGTTTCTGACCTCACTGAGTCACTTGAAACATGAAGCATGTGCCACTGAAACTTTTTTCCAATACCGTGCCACACTATTTTTGATACTATAAATGTGCATGTATATATAGTGCAGGTCTGTGGCAGCACACTGAAACACATAAATCATCTGATCTTTCTTGGCTTGTGTGGTGCTTGATGATTAAGCATTACCATAAAAAAAAAAAAAATAGTGAGTGGATGTAAGAGGCCTTGTGTTGTCATCCCTACTCATGACTATGCCAGGAGATGTTTTAATTGCTTCACTAGAGATTATTCAGATGTTTCCAATTACGTCACTGTGACTTTGCAGTGTGATGATCTGCATGTGTAATAGGTTGCCTTCCTCAGTAGGTGTATTGCCATGTGGAGCTGGAGTTTGCTCCCAGACTTACTCTGCTTGCTGGGTTTTATACAGGGGTGATAATTTGAGCCATAGCTAGTATCAAGTTAATTTTGCTGACACAGCTTTCTAAGTACACAATTGCAGTTGAAAAAGGCAGTTTGTATTCTCATGGTTCATTTGTATTTCCTTCTGGAGAAATTCTGAACCAGTAAAAGACTTATATTTTATGGTGTAACTTTGTCTTTAGAAGGGAGATACACTTATGTGACTATACCAGTTTAGATACACAGCTAACTCTTAGGTGTGGATACTGTAAATCTAATAAAAATTTGTGGGGAGAAGAAATGACTGATGTACGTTTGTAAATGGTGTCAGCTATATGCCAGCACATACTTCATTTTTTTTCTGTTAAATTTCTCATGAAGCTTTGTTAAATAATAAATAATGATCAGTAGTTATGTCTGTTATATAAGCTCAGTTTTAATCTGGAAAAAAGCTAGATCAGACGTACCCATTTTTTATAACCATTATTGTTTTGCTGTTAAAGGGATGTAACTGTGCTTGGGAACTCCAATGCAAACAGATTCTAATTTGTTACTGCTCTGTATGACTGTGGGGAATGCCACCTTGCTGGCTGCAGGTATATGTGTAGGGGTATCTTAAAATTATGACTGTGGAGTGTTTGGTTGCTTACATTTTAGCATAACTTTGCAGACGTCTGGTAGCTACAGAACAAACGCCCTCTTCATGAAAGCTGCCATAGCTGGCATTAGTTGATGTCCTCTGCCGCAGGCTCGACAGAGACCAACAGCTGAATGGGCACAGTGAATGGATTTTTTTTTTTTTCACCTTCCCCTGGGAAAATAATGCTTCTAGATGCTTAATTATGATTTAATTAAAAAACTTTGGTCAGCTGTCAGTGGGAGGGAAGGAGAATGTGGGTCTCAGGAAAGAGAGGAGGGTCTTTTGTTTGCAAACTGAATTTCTGAGCTGCAGTCAATGTGTGCACGCTCAAATGTGGGACACTGATGGTGCTGCCAGAGGTCTTGTGGGAACAGACGTAGTTTTGAGGTTGAATGCCTTCCACTTAATTGTTCAATTCAGTCTCCTAACCAGTAAAGGGCATAGATTTCAAACACCCACATTTGGCCCTAAATAATGGTTTTAATTTTTTCAAAGTTTTTTTCTTTTTTCCTTAAGTCCAGTGCATTAACTGCATAAGCATTACTGACTACTGACGTCCAAACAAAAGGCAGGACAGAATATGAATTGCCAAGTGTTTGTATTTCTTGTATAGGAAGTGTGACAGTTTAGTTATATAATATTTCCTCTTGTGTTTTTTAAAACCTGAGAAGGGAGACAGAATAGGACCACTTTTTCTGTTATTTGCATTGATTCCCTTAAAGAAAAGATGCAAATTTACATCACATTGTTTAAAATTAGGCATTTATTGCAAATTTTTGGCAACTCGTATTTGTATGAAGAAAGAAGATAAACCACAGCAATTAGTGTGGAAGTGCTGCTGAAGGGATGAAGCTCATTTCCCTCACATGTCAAATGCTCAGTAGGCAGCTTTGCTTCATTGCTGTAGTGCTTTCCAGTCTGTAGGTGTGTATCCCCACTTCTGGTTCTCAAGAGGTTAAATAGTAACTTTATCTTCTTAGTAGGAGCATGTGTCTTCTGGAAACTATCCTCCTTAAATGCTTTTCCCTCCTTTGTTTTTCTTCCTGCCCAAGTGGGCATCTTGTGCACATAGGAATAGAAGAATTCAGACTGTTGTCCTACTGGGTTTGCTAACAAAATAATTCAGACTCTTCTGCTACTGTGTTTGATCTGCTATATAGTTTTCTTTCAGTCAGATGCATTGCTCTGATGTTGTCTTACCTGTTCATTCCTTAAGTCTTTGATGGTATTTGCTAAAGGTTTGAAGACAACACATTTCATCCACTGTGTGCTGCCCCTCGTAGTTTTGAGAGAATGGGAGCTACCGGATTTATCGAAGAAGGAAAGAAGGAGTCCTGTCTGGACTTACTACTCCTTTGAGTAAAAATGAATTATTTCTGCTGAATTATAGGAGAAAGGAGTCAGGTGTAACTAAAATTATTTTAGGGGTTAAACCAGAAGAGAACTACTGAATTAGAATATAAACCCATGTAGAATCTATCTCCTTCAAGCAGCTCCCCATCTCCTACCCTTGAATTTTAGGATTACTTTAGTTCTACTACTTAAAGGTTATTAGAGAAAACAAAGGTGGGGGAGAAGTGTGGAAAACAAAGGGGGATAAAAACCTTAAAACTGTCCTAAAAATATTATAAAATAATGTAGGGAAAAAGTATTTCTAGGACCTTGTCTCCTAGTGGCTTTTCTCTGGGGGCAGGTCTCTGGAGCACAGTGCAAAGCTGACAGAGTTTCGTGTGATAAAGGGTTCTGTGTAGACTTTTATTTTAATAAGCTTCTGACTCTTTTTATGTGAAAGTAGCCTTGGCAGCATAAATTTTTTTTAACGGGTACAGACAAATAGAGGAGGTTGAAGGGAAGATGAAGCACAACTTCCATAGCAAGAAGCAGAGCAAAATAACTAGTTTCTTGTTTTCTTCCCCCAACTGGAAACGGATTGGTCATTTTTGAGGTGTCTCTTGGACATCTACCAAGGAGGAAGGCTTTTTAGGCTGGCTGCACGTAACTACATAATTTCAAAACATGACAGACTTCAACCCACTGAGTCTTGACACCATGCAGACACTTTTAGGCAAGAGAAGCACTCCTTAAAGTTCCTCTCCATGATATTTGGGGAATATGCTCACTGCTATGAAGAGGCCTGTATGGCTTATCATCCTGACCGGCTGATTCCTAGATACATGGTAAGTTAGAAACAGAGGTGCTCCGAGCAAGTAAGAAGCAAAGAAGCCCAAGAGGAGGTAGGTCTAAGGGGAAAACAATGAGAAAGCTGGAGAGAAGGTGAACAGAGTTTCACTGTGGTAGGTAACTGGACAAACAGGTCTTTGGTCTGTGATTTGGAGACACTCCCATGTTTTATCTAAATTCTGAACTCTTCCGGCCTCAGTTTCAAGTGGAGTTAGAGAAAGCTCAGGATATGTGCTTGGCTCCCTGGCAGTACTGCAGTGTCCTGGGGAATTGGCTGTGGTTAGTCCTTGAATCTGGATGGATGTTGTTGAAAGGCTGTATGTCTGGGACAGGACCTGTTTGTTTATTGCTTTTGTTTGGGGGTTTTCTTGGAAGGCAGTGGCTGGGTAAATGTTGCCATTATATTGACTGCTCTGTTCAGTGTAATTGTGGAAAAGACTATTGTTCCCCATCAGGGGGGATGGAAGGAGGTGAGGAGGAAGTCCCTTAGCTGCCCCCTTGTCTGAGTCTGACTGCTTGTGTTGTGAGCAGCAGCAACAGGACTCCAGCCTAGCTCCTGAGCCAGGGACAGAGCCAGTGCGAGCATTGCCTGTGACAGTCTCTGTACTACAGCCTGGCAGACAGCACACCGGCCTGAAGTGGAGTGGAGGTTCCAGAGGAAATGGCATCTGACATCCTGAGTCACCTTCATCTGCTCCCTCAGTTTCTCTCAAGCTGTGAACAACTGGCAGTGGGTCAGAGTGAGAAACATCCTGCCCCCAGCCTGGCCTCGGCAGCTTGGTAGGAAATGTCTGGCTGCATTCTCTCAGCGCAAGAGGTGCACCAGGAGGCTGTAGTGATAGAGAATAGAATCTGGAGTGATATGGGTTGATGTAAACTGCAGGGGATAGCCCAAAAGCACAAGGAGGCCTCTTTGTTGAACCTCCGGTCTGCAGCCTGGATTGGCATGCCCTCTGGTAAATAGGGTGTTTCCTGTCTAATGCAAACAGTTTCTGCAGAGTTATCTGCTATGCACTTCATTTGGTTAACACCTCCATCAAGTGATGCTGTGATCTTAATAGGTGTGATATATGATACTTTTTTCTTAAGATAGCACTTGTTAAATATTATAAACCCATCACCGTGTCTGCTGATTTTGGTTTTTTCCAGTTAGGCTTTTTTTTCTCTCTCTCACCTTTTTTTTTTTTTTT